>JAODAL010025544.1:0-58435 GCA_025379985.1 Phyllomedusa bahiana | reverse complement strand
GGGACCCCAGAAATTTTATTACGTATTACCGGGAGGTGGGTCGGAGATGAAGTCCAAGCAATGTGGCCCCATGGACGTCGGGAAACCCGGCAGGGGCTGCGCAAACCCGCGGGTTAGGCAGGTGAATGTTGGGGCCAGGTGGTACAGGTTCCCACGAACTCCCTTCACATTTTTACAAGATCAGGCCACCATAAACCCGGGGAAATCAAGAGCAAGCTTCCACCCCCAGTGTGCCGGCTTTAAACGAGAGAAATGGCCCATTTAAATTTTCTTAGCCAGTCGCAGGGCGCACATATGTCTTACCTGGGGGTGCCGTTGGAGGGTTATGGGAGCTGGGGTATCGGGCATTCGGGGGGAAAATGTGCGAGAGTTGCCTTTTTTTCCCAATAATATCAAAAGCCGAGACAGGGCATCCTTGATGTTCTTTTCAGCGGTCGGAAGTAAATAAGAAATTGAAACGGGGAAAAAAGACCCCCTTTTCTTGACGTGGATTGAACGTTGTGCGGTCTGAAGGTAGAGAAGTTTTTTGTGGTCATAAAGATATTTACTGGAACCAAGCCCCCTCCAGGAAGTGGGTCTTTCCCCAGGGCAAGTTTGATGGCCAGCAGCTCCCGACCCCCGATGGTGTAGTTCCTTTCTGGGGCGAAAATGTTTTGAGAAGAAACCACAGGTCGGGTTTTGCCCTTGGGACTTTTTTGAGTGGGGACTGCCCCAAACCCCCCCACGGAAGAGGCGCGATTCTAAAAATAAGGGGCTCTCTGTATCAGCCCGGGAAAAACAAGGGCAGAGGCAAAGGCGGCTTTCAACTTGGAGAAGGCCTTTTAAGCGGCTGGGGCCCACGTTTAGGGTTCCCATGCTTCCTGGTGAGAGCCCCATGGGTGCCACCAACGTGGGAAAAAAGATGTGATAAATAGTTTGAGCGATTACGTTGGCCATGACATCGGTCGAGGGTCGATAGTCGACCATCATCGACAAGATATTCATGGCGATGGTAGTTTATGATCGAGAAATTAAGTCTATGGGGGGCAACAACACCTTCGTTTTACACCCAAAAGGGCGGAGAAGCTGGAAATTTAAAACCCGCAACATCAAAGGATACGTGCTACATTTAGGAACACATTATTTTTAAAAAAGCCACAGAAAAAAAAATCACAGACCATTCACTATCCTGTTTGTACCACAGCATGCCCCTTAAACCTGCTCACCCACAAATTAAAAAGTCCCAGAAGGCAGTATGTTTAAACCCATCATTTTACTTGAATGGACTTTGAATATCCCTGTCCTGGAAGCGCATGAGCCCCAAACCTGCTGATCCCCAGTTTTAAAAAAGTCCCCGGAAAAAAAGGAGTTTTTCAACCCCCATTTTAGTTGAACGGCATTACTGCCCCGTCCTGGGTAGCGCTTGGCCCCCGTAGGTGCGGATAATTTGAGCTTCATTTGGAAATACTGGGGGTTAACGCTCCTTTTCCACCCAGGTCCCCTTTTCGGGCATTCTTTTTCTTTTTTACTCAACGTGCGGGAGGAAATTGTCTCGTACTTTGTTCTCTGTCCGTGCTCCATATCCATGTCCTCTGAATAACCTACATCTGGTCAAGTTTCCTGTACCTCCCTTGTACAATTCAGAGGAATTTTTTTTACCGGGCTTTTTGTACATGCAATTTTTTTAAGTTTTTAATTTCTAGAAAAAAATTTTTAAAAATGGGTTTTGGAATCCCACCAGTTTTTGTTTTCTTTTTTTAATTGTTTTAAATTTGGGTTGTCTCAATACAGGGATTGAAGCTATGTTAAAGATTTTTGCAAAAACAAGTCATTTTCCCAATTTTTATGTGTCCATTAACAGTGTCCTACCTTTTCCGTTTTGAAAAGCACCATCACCTTAAAGCCATCTTGAAAAATTTTTGAAAAAACAAAGCTGTTGGGAAAAAAACTTTTTTTTTTAAAATGGGGCCCTGTAGTATGCTGCATGTACAGCAAAATGCCCCCAAAAATTAAAAAGCTTTGCCCCTTGACCCATTTGGACAATTTGGGGGAAGAAAAAAATGTTGTTTAGAAAACATTTTTTTATAATAGGACCTGTAGTATTTGAATTTCAAAGCAGCATGCCCCAAAAAAAATTAAAAAAATGATTTCTCGCCACTGTTTAAAAAATTGTGAGGGAAAAAATGCCACTTAGAAGCCACATTTCTTTTCCCAAAAGGGCCTTTGGAATATTGTGTATCTCCCCACCCAACATGCCCCCAAAAAAAATTATAAATATGACTTTTTCACCCAAATATTAAAAATTGTGAGGGAGAAATGCCACTTTTCTGTTCCAAAGGACTATGATTATTGCTGTATCCCCACAGCTACATAAACCCCAAAAAAATTTTATAAATATGATTTCACCCATATTAAAAAATTGTGAGGGAAAAATTTCCCAAACTTAGAAGCCACATTTCTGTTCCAAAGGACCATAATTATGCTGTATCTCACGAAACCCATGACCTCAAAACCATTGCCCAATGGGGAAAACTTCAAAAGATAAAGTGATAAAGGGGAATACGGTGTTTCATGAAATCTTTTCTGTCTTTTACCCGTTTTCTCAAGCAAAACCAGCAAAATGAACTGTTGGGGAAAAAAGGGAAAAAAAATTTCAGTAAGAAATGATCATTTTAAAAAAAAATTTTTAAGAGGACCCAAATTTTTGTTTTAAGAGGGAATGTGAAATAGATCGGCCAAAAAAAAAAGGGGACCCCGGCAAATTGGGGGCCAAAAAACATCATTTAGAGATGCATGACTGATTCATTCTTGATGAAAGTCAAACGATCACGATTATCTGTGGAAAGCGGATGCGTTTGTCTGTATTTGACTCCTACAGCTGTGCCCTGAAGGTCCGTACCTCAGATATGACGCTGGCTGCTGGGCAGGAACACCTTAGGCGTGGCGAGCCGAGATCGGAGCCATTTTTTTTTTTTTGTCCTTTTTGAATACCAAGAATTAATTGGGTCCCGCAACACTCCAAAAAAACATCGGTGTTGAGTCGCAGATAGACGTGCACATGATCTTTTTTGCTGGTCTCCTTATGTGTTGGATGTGGGCCCTGCATTGACATGCGTTGGTGAGGTGGTAAATAAAGATGCCAGAGGTCACCCATTAGGCTTCATGCCACCTTGCCTGCTGCTGCCCTGACTGACGCTAGGCCTACTTGGCATCTCTAATGCTGTCAGTCGCTGATGTTGTTACACCGTGAATTTGAAGAACGTGAAAGCAGTCGACAACAGATGTCCTCCAGTTTTCAATCGCAAGGTCATCCATTTCGTGCATTTTACTCTCTATTTGGGTGGCGTGGAGGAAAGGTGCCCATGAGTTTTGTTTTGATACGGGGATCCAGGAGGGTGGCCAACCAGTAACTGTTGTTCATTTTGATGGCTTAATGTGAGGATCATGTTGGTGGAAATTGGAGCATCCAAGTCACATTATGTGAGAGATGGAGCATTGATTTCCCATGTCCCTCTGCCGGTCGAGGGGCACTAGCATAAACTGATCTTACCATCTTCCTCCCTCCTGTTCAAATTCGCCGTCAACATCTTTACAAGCGAGGGACGTACTGGTAAAAGTCGGTGTTCATAGGATTACCTCCTCATCCGCTGGCACTCTGGAACTGCTTCAACAACAGCCCTGACTTGCATGAGATGATGCACCCTGCTTTCCTCCTCTCCTAGAGCTGGATGTGACACATTGCACACTAGCAACTGGTCCCAGTAAACAATGACCGAATGAAGGACCGTGAATTTGTGAATTCTGTCGGGACTTGTGGATGTTGAAGAGAGAAAGGCTCCGTGTACCGCATCTGTGTCCGTCTCCTCCTCGTCACTGGGGGCCCTGTTGTTTACAGAGTGTCCAAAGATCGTTCCAGAACTAAGTATCACCACAATGACTCATGCTGAGAAGGGTATTGTCCGCACTGACATTTTGGTGGCTTTTCTAAACTGGCAAGGATGGTGCCAGAGCTCTTTCACTGCTCTCCACTTCGCGTGGCCCCTCAAACACCCCGAGCCGTCCCCCCCCCCCACCGCTGCTTGTGCAGGCCATGTGTCACTTTGTACTGACCGTAATGCATTGGCTGCTGCCACAATGCTGGAGCATTGGAGGGTGGAACGTGGAAGTGCGAACTTAGACTTCGAGCCCTTCTCAGCAGGCAGTACAGACCCGGGTAGCTCCTTTTGTTTTTTTTTTTTTTTTTTTTATTTAGAAATTTTGAGACAGGTTCATGACATGTGCCAGGGCAAGGGATGTGCTCCAGCCTACGATCTTAAGAGGCAGGCCAGCAGATTTCGCCCGTTATCGCACACAACACCTTGCCTGGCACAATGGTTCTTGGCAACCCAGCCCGCGCCTCGGTCTCGTTGCAGAGAGCGTCCACAGAAACTCCTGACCTGTGGGGGGACGGTCTCAAGACAGATTAATTTAAACACGGCCTCGGTTTTATGCGGAACGTGATGCCACCATGAGAACTTGGGGGAAAGAACCCTGACACCAGCCCTGCGGTTATGAAGAGCGTGCGCGAGCCTGAGGAGCCACCGTCACAACCCCAGAGACATCCTCCGACAGCCTCACCCAGTGTATCTCAGTGTCACAGAGATATAGCGGCCTTGGCCGTGCTTACTAGTCTCATTGTGTTTTTTATCGTGGTCAGATGGACTTTTACGGCCTCAGATGCAGACAACGTGCTTGAAATTTTAGATGACACGTGGCTGGCCAGGGCAGGGACGGACTTTTTTGGCAAAGAAATGCCTGCTTAGCATCTGGTATTGGGGGCAGGCAAGGGCCATGATGTGGCGGAACTATCTGTGTCCACAGAAAGGAAAGGCAAACATTTCCAAGGCCAAAAGCTGGCAATTTTTTCGCCGACATTCAGGCCTTGGCTTTGGGATGGTTTGGGTTAAAGTGTTTCCTTCTGCTCCCAAACCTGGAAGACAGAAGGCTGGCCTGCTAGACTGGCTGCTGTACGGCATGCAGGTCATCAAATGGCGGAAGGAGAAGGGGTAGGATGGGTCTATGGATGGTGACTGGTGGTCACTCGGGGTCGGTGGAGGTATGAAGCGGAGGTGATCCCTGATCATGTTCTGAAGACATGGGCAGCTGAGGACGCTTGGTGGTGGCGGAGGAGGAGGGGAGACAGAGGGTGTGACAGTGGTTGGAGGACCGGTGTAGTCTGGCCTTTTTTGGCCCAAGTGTTGCCTCCATTTTCAACTCCATGGCATTTGCTGCATGTGACTAGACATGTTGGTGCGTGTGTTAAACCACTAAAGGTTTTGCCTTAACTTATGCGTTTACGGCAAAGGCCGGCATTTGGACATTGTGGGTGTAATAGAGGCTATGCTCAATGAGGACCAGGGCTTTGAGAGGTCCTGGACCTTTTTGACGGCGATAAGCGAGAGAGGGCGTTTGCGCTGGGGGACCGTGGCTGGCTGGAATCATATCAGGGTCTTCTGCGACCGCCCATCTCCCTTTTGGAGGCCGGGACCTGTACTGACACTACCCCATCGTTTTCCTCCTAATCCAGTGATGAAGCGCTCGCCCAAGCAAAATTTCTGCTGAAAAGGACACGTTGGATCCGCAATGTCGTCATCATCATCATCAACACAGCGTGACTTCGTCGTCCTGCTTTCTGGCATCCAGGGAGCTGCGGGCTACAAGCAGAGGGACTGCCAGGCGTTGCCGGACCGCCCGGGATTTTTGACACGATTTGACCGGGCTTTCATTCTCCTCTCATGATGGCAATAGTAACTGCCTTCGCCTTCAGATGCAGAGGAAAATCATCTCTTTGGCCTCTTATCTTTTGGACATGCCT
Source organism: Phyllomedusa bahiana (assembly GCA_025379985.1). Lineage (NCBI taxonomy): Eukaryota > Metazoa > Chordata > Amphibia > Anura > Hylidae > Phyllomedusa > Phyllomedusa bahiana. The sequence goes on along the minus strand of JAODAL010025544.1, from coordinate 52,602 downwards.
TCTGACCCCAACCCACATTTTGTCATCAAAGAGGTCTTCAGAAAAATGGATTTTCCACAGTGGTGGAGATACACGAGTTGACATTTGGGCCTGCTTCGTGTTGGACGGATGCTGTTGATGCTGATGTCGTACATTTGTGGCGTGGATCTGCGGAGGCGACGAGGTAAGACTGTGGATGCAGGTTGCATTAACCACTGAAGGACAGATTGGGACGCTGTTCGTTACTGAAAATTCACAGGCCCTGACCCAGCGATGACAGGCCTGCGGTCCTGCAACCGACGATCCGCTGGCATGCGTGTTGTCGCCAGCACTGGAAGGAGCACCTTCTCTCGTACCTCTACCTCCATGTCCTACTCCCTCTTTGCTCGCTTACCACTTGCTTTTCGCTCCATGTTCAGAAATAAAAAAATTTTTGAGAGGGATGGAAGAGTTTTGGAAAGTTCTTATTAATAGACGGCAAATCACAGCTATTCAAAATCCCTCAAATCAAAACAAAATTGCTGTATTCACATTTAATTTGCAAAGTAGATCTATCAACAAAGCTGGCCTCCCGCCAAAGTGAAAAAACACGTATCTGAAATGTATTCGGAATACAAGGAAATTTTTGGCACCTTTCAATTACCTGGGGTGACTACAAAATTGCTGTTTTCCATTTAAGTGCAAGGTGCCCTCAATGAACAAGCTGTGTGCCCAAAGTCAAAAACACGAAACTAAAATTTGTATTCGGATAATAAAAGGTATTTTTTTGGCACCAAATCAATTCACCTGTGGTAACTACACAATTGCTGTTTCCCAATTTAACTGCAAGGTGGCTCTATCAACAAATCTGGACTTGGCAAAAGTGCAAAAAAAATAGTATCTGTTATGTATTCGGAGAATAAAAGGTAATTTTGGCACCTATCAATTCACCTGGTGACTACAAAATTGCAGTATTCACATTTAAGTGCAAGGTGGCTCAATGAACAAAGCTGTAGTGCCTAAAGTAAAAAAACACTATCTGAAAATGTATTCCGGATAATAAAGGTATTTTTGGCACCTATCAATTCACCTGTGGTGACTACAAAATTGCAGTATTCACATTTAAGTGCAAGGTGGCTCAATGAACAAAGCTGTAGTGCGCTAAAGTAAAAAAAACACGTATCGTAATGTAATTCGGTAATAAAAAGGTAATTTTTTGGCCCCCTGTCAATTCACCTGTGGTGACTACAAATTGCAGTATTCCCCTTTTAAGTGCAAGGTGGCTCAATGAACAAAGCTTTTAGTGCGCTAAAGTCAAAAAACACGTATCTGTAATTATTCGGATAATACAAGGTATTTTTTGGCAACCTATAACCTGTACTGACTGCAAAATTTCTGGATACTAATTTAACTGCAAGGTGGATATATCAACAAAGGTGGAATGGGCAAAATTGAAAATGAACACCAAACAGAAATGTAAACTGATAATAAAAGTGGAGTATTGAAGCTAACAAGAGACCAGCAGTTACTAGAAAAGATGTGTATCCTAATATAAGTTCAGGCTACCCAATATCCAGGAAATATTTCAATAGAAAACTGATAATAACAAGGCTATTGCAGTGCAATGTCTACACTAAGTCTTGGTGAAACTTTATCCATTTATTCTTTTAGAGCTTGTCTGTGTTCGCCCACGGGGCCACCCCCCCCGCCCCCCCCCCTGACTTTACAGCAGTAGATGCTCCTTTTAAAATTCTCTACCTAACTACATAAAATCTTCCAATCTCTAATCTAACTATTGTAAGGATAAACAGCTAACAGTAAGCTTTCTTGTGAAGAAATAGAATAATTTCGCTGAGCTGTTTGGGGACAGGGGCCCAGAGCGCACGTCCTACTGCTATGAGACGCTGAGAGACACTGAGGCTGAACAGTTCTATGTAAAACGAGGTCCAGGGGCGTTGCTAGGGTCCTAAAACATCCGGGGCTCGGGCCCTTTGTGTTTTTCTGGGTAGGGCTGGGTTCACACGACATTTTTCACGCCTCATTGTGAACTGTGGATGTTTTTTTACAGGAAAAACCTTCTGTTCCTGTCACTAATTTTCTGCACACCCCACACAGATCCCGTCCATCTCCTCAGCAGTCACTGTACAGTAAAAATCACCAATGACAAATTTACTTTTTCAGAACTTCTCACCTTCATATGACAATCCCCCTAAACAGTCACCAAACATCTACCTACACATGGAGCAAATCTACCAGAAAGTGATTGTTACTAAAACCCCTACAAAACCAAGACCCAAAACTATTACTACATAAGGATCAAAAAATTCCTGCCAGACCCCACATGTGACTATGAGCTGTACACAGCTCTGATTACATATCCACCGCCATACAAGGGGCCATATAGTGATAGATACTAGTTGTATGTAGACTCTGCGACATATAAGTGATTACCCTGCAGTTACATTTAGTGACTCCCGGAGACGTTCTTCTGATCAGCGTCGTTCACTTTCCCTTTTCTTCTCCATCCGTTCACACCTTCATGCTGATTGCCCCCGGCCAATACTCGTCCCCGAGGATTTTGGAAACAAATATCTAGAATCCCACATTTCCGCAACTCCTTAAAATTTTAGGTTACATCCCCTCAGTTAGGTTAAAAAAGGCCTGAAACAGTATATGGGGCCACAGGCAGGGAATGGGGCCCCAGGGAGGGTTTTGGGGGGACAGGCAGTTTAAAAGTAAATGACAGTCACTGTCAAACAGGGTTTTGGGGTCATGCTGTGGTACAGGGGAAGGGATAGTCAATGTCCAAACAACAAATGGTGGTTCAAAGACTTTTTTTCTTCACTTTTTAATCTGTGGGTCAGACAGGTTTAATTGGGCATTTACCGAAGGGCAGATTTAAAACAATGTCCCTCAACTAAAATGGTGGTTTTAAAGACTCCTTTTTTCCCGGAACCCTTTTTTAAACGTGGGGGCAGACTGGTTTAATGTCAACTGGGTCAGGGGGATGCGTGGGACAGGACAGGGAAAGTCAATTCCATTTAAATAAAATGGTGGTTTAAAAACTCTTTTTTCTTTTCACTTTTTAATTTGGGTCAAAGGTTTAATGGAAATTTATGACAGGACGAATAGAATGCCAGTTCAACTAAAATGGTGTTCAAAGACTCCTTTTTCCCCAAATTTTTAATCTGTGGGTCAGACTGGGGGGGTTTTAATGGTCATATGTGTTTAAAAATAACAGTATAGGGGGCCAAGGCCAGTTTCAAATAAAATGGTACTTGCCTGGTATAATTATGCACAGGCAGTATATGGGGGCCACAGGCAGTAATGGGGCCACAGGCAGTATATGGGTCACTGAGGCAGTATATAGGGGCCACAAGAAGGTATATAGGGGCACTGAGGCAGATATAGGGGCACTGGGGCAGTATATGGGGCCACAGGCAGGGATATGGGGGCCACTGGCAGTTTATGGGGGGCACAGTCAGGCATTAATAGGGGCACAGGCAGCATTTTGGGGGCCACAGGCAGGGATATGGGGGCCACAGGGAGGAATTGGGGGCACAGGCAGATATGGGGGCCACGGGGAGGCATTATAGGGCACAGGCAGGGATATGGGAGCCACAGCAGTATATGGGGGCCCCAGGCAGTAATATGGGGGCAACAGGCAGGGGATATGGGGGGCCCCAGGCAGGATTATAGGGGCACAGGCAGTATATGGGGGCCACAGGCACGCAACTGGGGGCCACAGGCAGGTATTATAGGGGCACAGGCAGTATATGGGGGCCACAGGCAGGCATTATAGGGGCACAGGCAGTATATGGGGGCCACAGGCAGGGATATGGGGGCCACAGGCAGGTATATAGGGGCACAGGCAGCTATATAGGGTCACAGGCAGGCATATAGGGGCACTGAGGCAGGTAAACGCTTTAAAAATAACAACATTTATACCACCTTAACTCCCCGGCGAACGCGCTCCGTCCTCTTCAGCCCGCGCTCCTCCGGCAGCGCCTCGGGCGCACGGCCTATGACGCGCGGTGCGCCCGAGGAGCGGCCGCGCCGCGATGACACACATCATTGCGACGCTGCCGGCTGAGGCGCACGGGCCGCGGCGGGTCCTCAGCGCTGTGAGGACCCGGCGGCCCCGCAGTGTCGGACCCAGAGCCGTCCGACACTTCTGCGTAGCAGGGAGCGCTCGCCCTCTGCTCCGCAGAAGCCCGCAGTTGCATGTGCGTCCAAGGGACGCACATGCAGCTGAAGGGCCAGTCGGTTTCTCCAAGCCCACGGCAGCGCCTGGAGCCCGGGAGACTCGTGGGGACAGGGAGTTTTATTCGGGCCCGAGCCCGAATAAAACAGCCTAGCGACGCCCCTGACAGGTCAGTGATTTTTCCAGCCAATCGAAAACCCTACACACCAGTATGACGTCGCACACACATTCACCCTGTCTATTCTGTAAGCTGATTTGCTGGCCGCCAAAATGACAGGAAGTGCCGAAAATGGCGCGATCTTAATAGATGATGCACAATTTTAACCTAATTATGCATATCTAAAAATTTTGATCAACATAAAAACTGTGCCGATTTCAACTTTGTCGATAATAATTACTCAACACTACTCTTGAATATAAATTGCGCTCCAGAAATGACCAGATGGAATTAAAATTTATATTGGGCAGAATTATACCCACCCTGGACTTGAATTACAATGCCCCACAAACTGAATCAAAATGATAACAGAAAGGCAGCAGTCTCTGATAAAAGTCAGTGAGCCACCCCCCCCCCCCCCCCCAACTCGCTGTTAAAAGCAATTTCCTTTGAGTGAGATCTCTGCTGCAGCTGCCGCTTATGTCAGGGCAGAACGAGAGCAGTGTGAGGAACGTGCATGGTGTCCGCACTTATAGTGCTGTAACGTCACAGAAGCCCGCCGGTCTCTGATTGGCTTGATGGTCTGACAAAGTCATTTAGGGTCCTTCCTTTCTTATCCCCAAGTTTCTCTCCCCCTTGTCACGCCATGTGCTTGCGGCCATTTTAGCAATACAAAACACATTTCGTTCCCGTGAATCACCCTAAACTTCTATTTCGTGCAGAATCGAAGTTGTCCTGAAATTCTAAACGAATTCCACTTCGTTAGAATCGATTTGCCCATCTCTAGTTGGCACCCTTCACACCACCTTGTTACAGTAGGTGAGTAACTGGAAGGAGAGAGATGGGATTCTATAGAAATCGAGCTGATGATGTGGTAAACTCCAGAGCTGAGGCTCCACCAATGTGCAAAAGGTTATTAAGAATTGCCTAAGATAGACCCTTGCCAGACAGCTTTGCCTGACACATTGTAGGCTATAAATTTTCCTGATTTCTGGATTAATGAACATAGATTAGAAGATTTTTCATATGAGCAGTTTATAGAATATTTTCTGCAATAAACACTGACATGAGAGGACACTAGCCTCTTTCTAGTCAAAATTGTTAAGATTACCCTGGCCCTGAGTTTATTTTTATATGCTCATTTTATATACTCATAAGAAATAGAGGGTTATTCTCGGGAGTTGTCGATTTTATTTTGTTGGTAAACGGATTTTCTCATTACTCATAATTTTTTTTCTTTTGATTCTATTGTTTATTTACAGGTCAAGGGGTGTCGATGGGGTGAAGTTCTCACCTTTCCTGGCTAATTTAGTCATGGGGTGGTGGGATTTTCGCCAAACATCTACACCCCCGACAATCCGTTTTTGCCATCCTTGTTTTGGTATGGGCAGATACATCGATGACCTTCTCTTCATTTGGAGGGGCGATGTATTGCCATACCCATTTTTCTTTTTACCTCAATAATAATCCTTTTAATTTACATTTCTTGCACAAGGTGGGGGATAGAACTATGCATTTCCTGGATCTCGCACTCACTGGAGCACCAGGCTTTAAAATTACCACTCAGACTTATCGTAAAGTAACGGCTGGCAATACTATTTTGCATCACCGTAGTTTCCACCCCAAACACACCCACAGGTCTATACCTGTGTGCGAAATGACTCGGGCCATGAGAAACTGCAGTGGACAGGAAGAATTTTTCAGTGAATGTAATGCTATTTGTAGCAGATTAAGTAAAAGGGGTTATCCCACTTGGATTTTGCAGAGAGCAACTACTATTGTGCAAAAGAAAAATAGGGATCAATTGCTCTCCAGTAGAAGACGCTTTAAATCTCAAACAGGGAGGATCCAGGAACAATAATGTGTTGGTCTTAGATTACAACACTCAATTTAATGCAATTAAGAATATATTTCTAAAACACTTACCTGTATTATCAGAGGATCCCGTCCTTGAGGAAATTTTGTCTGGGGGGACACGTGTTATTACCCGTAAATCCCGCACTTTGGGTAATTTGTTAGCTCCCAATACAATTACTTCCAAGACACCTAATCAAACATGGCTTAAATACAAAGGCTTCTATAAATGCGGTTCAACCCTGTAGGGTCTGTGGGTTTGTTACCCTGGAAAGGTGTTTCACAATAGCCTACAAACAAAATCTTTCAGTATCCGCCGTTACATTAATTGTAAATCACACCTTTGTCGTGTACCTTGCTAATTTGTATTAAAATGCAATCTCCGATATGTGGGGGCACTACCCGTAGATAAAGACCCGCATCCTTGAACATCTCAATGAAAATTACAAATCCCTCTGTACGCAATAGGCCCCCAACTTTCTAATCATTTTCGGGACGTGCATGCGGAAATGATAGTAAACTACGTATTAGGGGTATTGACAGGTAGTCAAATCTACACGAGGGGGGGACCTGGGACACATGCTTCATGATAAGGAGGCATACTGGATTATTGCTCTAGACACTGTAGTCCCTTCGGGGTTGAATCTTAAAAGAGAGTGGATGTTCGATTATTAGCTATTGCTGGTTTTGTTCTTCTCCCCACCCACCTCTTCCTTTTTTTTTTTTTTTTTTTTTTTTATTGCCTCTCGGGTGCCTGTTTTGTACTATGTTCCTTTATAATTCTTGTGCTATAGCTTTCCTGTTTTTTCTTCTTGTTTTATTGGAAATTTAACCCTTTTTCATATTTTGTTGCTTTTGAGGGTTTAGGACTTAGTGTTTTTTATTTTATTTTTTTTTATATGTTAGGTGTTTCTCACCTGCTCCGGACTGCTTTTTGTGCTTGGGGTTGCAGGATCGGCGAAAACTGATGCGGGATTCCCTTGTTTTCGCTTGGGCAGAGCGGCGTCATGTATGTCAGTTGTCGCCTTGGTTACGGTTGTGTCACTTCCTGGAGATGCCCCTTCGGTTGTGGGCGGGCCGTGATGTCATGCTCACATTTCCCGGCGGCCTCCCAGAAGTTGATACTCCGGTGCCCGGGCAGAACGACCATTTGTAAACAGGTGATTACACTCTTGTATGGTTTTTGTTGTTATATATACTAACACTGTGTCCCCTGCATTATGCCATGACTAAGGGTGTGCATTATGCCATGACTGAAACGCGTCGGCGTTTTATTGTGGGGTGCTTTGCTATGCTCTGTTGGGCTACTTGGCTTTTATCCTGTTTACAATAAAGAAATTTGGCTTTTATCGTCTATGGTACCGCGGTATCATCCTTTTTGCTACTTATTGGACTATATACGGGTTGCTCTGACCGGGATACCTGCGGAGGCCATCCATTTATGGGGTAAGCTGGTCCATTGGACTGACCAGACATAAGACCCATGATTGTAACCTCTTCCAGCTAATGAAGAGACTATGCAAAGACTGATCTTATCAAGCCAGGGACCACACTTCTATACTCCAGCATCACCTCTAGAGGTCTAGAGAGAAGATGCTAGAAGACTAGGTCAACACCCTAAACCTGACTTAAAACTGAAAATGTACCCCCTTCATTCAGACTACAATTCCGTCAGATTTTGGACATTTTACCAGTAAGAAGCCCCTTATGTAGTTAACTTTCCCAAAAACTTCACCTGTTTTCCCAAACCTTGTAGCGCCTTCACATAAGCTGAGGTTCTCGTTTCCTTTCTGTTAGGTTGAATAAGGTGGCCCAATGGTCTATTGAAGACAATAACCCTATAGTTTGTAACAAAAATGTGAAATAAGAAGTGAGCGAACAGCTTGTTTACCATTGAGGAGAGGGACGAGTCTTAGGAGGAGACCAGCTTATCTAAATTCAATGTGGAATTAACAATCTTTCTCAATCTTGACAGGACAAATCTATGTTTAAATATTGGAGAGATTTTCTCAATTCAGGTGTGACCGACCTGGCCACCAGCTGATATTTTTCCTTGCGAGGGAAAATAATTGCATCCATCTAAAACAGAATAACCTTTTTTAGTACACTGAGAAATGTCTGCTGAAAGGACCTAGAGTAGGATAAACTGTTAGTGCCCTCTAACCAGTATGGAAGCAGGACAGCACCCAAGCACATTGGTTACAATAGAAGGATTATACATAGAACTCAACAATTTTTTTAGTTATTTTTTAATTTTTTTCTCCTCTCCCTTCTTCCTTTGCTAACTATAGACAATACAGCCATAAACCTCTGTGGAAAAGAGATGGATTTGGAATCTGTGGTGATGAAGAAGCTGTGAAGTGCTTGACTGGTGATGCAACACGTTCTGAGTAAGGAAATTGTTCAATTGATTTCTGCTAGAAAAACAATAATTCTAAGCGCAGTATAGTGAGTACAACCTAAGAATAAGGAAGTCATTTGAATGGTGTAAATATTTGTTATTACTATTCCATTGAGAATTTCTCTGTGAATGGAGAACATATATTAAGACAGTGCAAGACCAGAACTTTTTGTCCATGATGAATTATATGATATTAATTCACTCAACATGCAATGATTAAATGAGACTATAAACGTCCTTCATGACATCCTGGTTTGTTGTCTGAGCCTTATAGGGGAGGACATCGCGTAGGGGTACCATTATTAGAAAAAATTAGTATAAGAATGGGATTAACTCTCAATTGATTCCAGTTTTTAATGCATATACAGTATTGGAGATTTTCTTATGGACCAGATGTGGTGAACTTTACCTTTCGGAATTAAAGGATCTTTTATATTTACTTAATTGCTCTTCCTCTTCTTCTTAAGTATGGAACTATCTGTTAAGTCTAAAACCTTGGTAGGGAAAAAATGGGGTGGGGGGGATATTTACGAGGGGTTTTAAGAAGCTTTAGCTGTGACCATCCTATTGTCTCATAAAGTCTTCTGGCTGTAAGAGATAGAGTGATAGGCTTTCCTATGGCTTTATGATTTCTACAGGAAATACACCCCAATAACTAAGGCAGGCTCCAGGTTAGTGATATTCCACTATTGGAAAATCAGGTTTACTGAGTTTTGAGACTTGAGAAAAAAAAAACACTGTGGATTTTCCTCTGGGTTTCCCCAGACTAGATAAACAATCATTTAATGATGGAAGCTGTGGCTGTATTCTCAGAAGTAAAACTGAGGCCAATGAGTGTGTTTTGTTTTTTTTACTCACTGCTTTCACTGACATGAGCTCGCAGTCTATACTGCTTCAATATCAGGGTTCTTCTATATAAGGTTAGACAGCAGAAAACCAATGCCCATTTCCTACAAAAAGGCAAGAGTACTTTGGGCTACGAACGGGCGATAAAATTTGGGCCACTTAGAGGCAATAGATATAGATATGAGTTTCAACTACACATCCCTTAAACAAATTTAAAAGGGTTCATGCACTGCTAGGAGCTCTTGGTTTAGGCCTATTTGGAAAGTCTGTATGTAAACTGATGGTTCCTGCTAAGTGCTAATTAGGGAAATGTAAGCATTAACTCTTATTATTGATTAAACGTAGATGTCGGTAATTATATGCAGCAGAATAGGACCCCCAGAAGATAGACCCTCTATGTACCTTATCTTCTCTTAGCTAAAGCGAGATCATCAGTTCACTTATTGCATCGGATTTAGGACTTTTTTTTAAAATGAATATAACAAGGAGAATTTCTAAATGGAGACCCTCAATAAGACGGCTCCACTATGCGGTTTTTAAACAAAGCAGGTAACACAATCCTGGAATCTTTGTATCGGTTTAAGACAGAGTAAATCTCCCATGATTGTATTCTGGAAACTTCTGATAGATTTTTGCAGTTGTAACACAACCAAATAATAATTGATTAGTTTCTGCTTAAAACAACACACTCACCATGAGGCAAATTCAAAAATACTCAGTAGTTTCCAGGCAGGATCTGGGAATTAGCCAGAATCATGCTGCCTAACCTTCCAGCTTTCTTCTCACTGTTGTGCTGTGATCCATCAGATATAGACTTCTGACAATATAAATTAGTCTGCAGAAAGGAAAGCAATATTTGAATCCAGGAAGAGAAAATCTAGGCTATAGACAAAAAATTGACAGAAGCATCAGATGCATGAAAACTCATTCTTCCTACACTCTACTATACCATTCGAGAGTGTTGCAGCTTGGCAGGGTTCACAGAAAAAACAGAATAAAAACTGCAGCCAAGTCCCCTGACCCAGGAGTACAATAACAACAAAGGATACAGTTCATGCTTCCAGAGGCACCAGTGAAAGTGTGAGAGAGCTCATCTCCTAGCCTTTGCACCAATGCGAGAGTACTACAGCCTGGCAGTGCGAACATTAAACATTATTATAGGCCATCTGAGGCAGCCACCTATTGATACTGTGCCCTCTCTCCTGGAGTTAGAAGCATCCAATGTAACAGGCTATCAGCACGGGGTAGGAAGCATTGTGAGTTTGAAACTGGAATGAAGGTGAGAAATACCACAGGCCATGGCTGCCTCAGAAACTCTGGGATTCAGGCACAATTTAGCAGATCAGTAGTTGGGGAAGGAGGAGAGACACCAAGAAAAATTTTAAGTCTTCCACCACAGGGCTCCACTGTAGTAAAATAATAAAACATAGAAATAGCTATGAATAGTCAAATTAATAATAAAAATAATAAAGTCCAGCTGGGACAGAAGAAATCAGCAGGCTCTGATCCACTGTCTGAGTGGCTTATATGTGGTGAGGTGGATCCTGAATTCATGCGATGAATTATATTGAACCTGATACTCATTTATTTTTCTTCTGTCCTAGCTGGAGTCATGAGGAGGTATTACCATTGTGTGCTTCTGATGGATGAAGATAAAAGAACATATTGCCATAGAAAGTAAAAGTAACCCCAAAAATATTTTTAATAGATAATAGTAAAAGATTTAAAACAGAAAATGTTGACCCTTTGAAAAGTATTGAGGGAGTGACTGTAGAGAGCCGATCTGGAAAAAAAGCAAACCTTCTTAAACTATTTTTTCTCCAACTGTATTTAATGAAGGAGGTTGACCATTTCTGTGATGAGCAGCAAGGATTAGGCGTATACACCTCACAACCTTCAAATGTTTTCTTTTCTAACCCAGGAATGCAGTGCAGCTCCGTATTTAAGAAGTTAAAAATAGACAAATCCACCAGGGTACCAGATGGTATACACCCGTGTGTCCTAAGGGAGTCAAGTCATTGATAGGCCTATTCTTAATTTTTATGGACTGTCTGAATAACGGGGTTATGTCCCAAAGGATTGGCACATAGCAAAAATGTGGTACCAATATTCAAAAAAGGGTCAAAAAGTGTCCATGAAAACATAGCCGGTTAAGTTTAACAAATCCGGTCGGTGGGTTAAATGTTGGAAGTAAAAGGTTTCTTTGAGATTGAATATGGTACTATTTTCATGCAAATAATCTGTTATGCCGATCCAGCACTGGGTCTATGAAAGAATCGGTCTTGTCAAACTAATCTAATCAGCTTCTATGAGGGGGAAGTTAGCTCTTGGACTGGGATCGGTGTGTGGCACTGGATGTCATATATCCACACCGGATTTTTTCTATAGCATCTTGATCGTGGTGCAACATTAAAAGGTTGGTTAGTAAAATGTGTATGCTTGGACTGGGGGAATATAGTGTGCAGTGGCTCAGAAAAACAAAGGTTGTAATTAACGGTGCAATCTCAAACTGGATCCTGTTACTATGTGGGGTACAAAGGGTCAGTATTGGATACCTATCCTCTTTAAAAATTTTCTTTAATGATTTTAAACATGGATTGCCACAGTAGAATATGATCTTTGAGATGATAATAAGCTCTGTTTAGTAATCAACACAATTGGGATAATGTGTTATTACAGTGGGATCTGGTTAAGTTGGAGGCCTGGGCAGAGCAATGCAGATGGGTTTAACCAAGGATAAATGCAAGGTTACTGCACATGGGGAGCAAAAATCCATTATTATGTATTTCAGTTAAATGGAAAGGATAAAATGGCTGGGTAATAAGTGACATTAGAAGGCCTTGGGAATCCCCTGGTGGACAGTAAACTTAATTGTTGCAGCCAGTGGAAATGAGCTAGTGTGAGGACAGCAGCTGACAAGGAAAATAGGATCATTGTGTGATATTTAAAAGGGGTATTGAGAACAGGACTTTGAAAACTTTATTCTCCCATTTTAAAAGTCTCTGGTTACGACCATACATGGAAACTACTCGTGTACAGTTTTGGCACCAAGTTAACAGAAAGATCAATTTAGAGCTTGAACAGAGTAAAAAGGCGGGCATACAAAAAAAATAAAAGGATGGGTGGACTGCAATACACACGACAAGATTAGCTAGATTAGGGTTATTTAGTTTAGTGAAATGACGGCTTCGGGAGGCGAGGTATAATAAATATGTTTAAATTACCATCAAAGGTCAATATAGAGATCTCTCCAGATTCTATTTCTACACTGGACTGATTTCTCTAAAAAAAAGGGGGATCTCTCCGTTTTGAAGAACGATGAAAGTTTTCTAACCTTAAAAATAGAAGGGATTCTTTCACTGTTAGAGCCGTGAGATGAGGATCTCTCTCTACAGAAGAATTTGTCATGTGAATTCATACACAGACGTTCTAGAAAGGTTTGGATACATTTCTGGAGTACTCTATAATAATAATGTTTTAGTGTCTAGGATTCTGGAAAGGGGTCGTTGTTACCGGGCTTTTTCCGGATTGCCAGATTGGAGTCGGGAAGGAATTTTTTCCTAAAACTGAGGACAATTATGCTCTTCTCAACTCATTGGGGTTTTTTGCCTTTCACTCTGGGATCAAACATTGTGTAACACTTTAGCAAATAGGCTGAATGGAATGGGTCCTTTTTGGTCTTTTTTCATGCCTTCAAAACTTGTATATATGTAATAAGGAAAACTTTAAAAATTAATTATATAAAATTAAACAACACCAAACTCTAAAATTTGTGTCGTCTGGACGCCAGCTCAAAAGGAAACACTTTCACCTTGCCAGAAATGAGGTTTGGGCTAAATTTTTATGTATAAAAATATTGGTTCCTTGGGAATGCTGGGGGGCGCGAAGGGTACAATGGGCGTTAAACAGGATTTAGGACTGGTCTTGCAGAACATCTGCCAAAAATTCTAAAGACGGAGGTTGCATTTCGTCCGAAGATTAACCCCCCCATTTCCGACTCATGGGATGCTATGCATATGTCTAGGGATGGATTCCCCGCAAATGGACATTTTGCATACGTACACCTGGCGAAATTTGTGGGCTCGGGGCGAGGCCCAGCACGATCGCGACATCGGACAAGAGCGTCATATTAACGCTGGCTCTCATGCGCATCTCACCACACGGGGTGTGAGCTCCGGCTGCCGGTGTTGTAACCCCATTAACTACGATGATCAATTAAGATCGTCGGAATAAGTCGCAGGCAAGGGAGGAAGCCCCTCCCTGCCCGCTTCGTTTTTGCGCTGCAGCACGAGAGATGTGGCAGAGTGCGACCTACATCGATTATCAGCGGCTTCGGAATGAAGATCACTTACCGGGGCCGTCTGTGATGTCACGATGCCCACCAATGCATTTAGGTACATTCAGTGACCTCGTCCCAGTTGTCATCGGTGACCGGTTCACAGCGAGTATGTGCCTGACCTCTGAAGGTAAACACGAAACCTGAAGATTGCTGTTATAAATCACCTATTGGGGAAAAGTATAAAAAGTATAAACAGTTGTAAAAAAAGTTTACAAAAAAAGTGAAAAAAAGTTATAAAACACAACACCAAAAAATAAATATATAAACACATGGTACATCGCCCTTTTGTTCCATTAAAGAACTCGTGTAAGCCCAAAAAGAGATCAAAAATAACTAAAGTACAATGTTTGGATTATAGCCGTGTGTCGTAATTGACCTGTCCTATATATATGTCATTATTAATTAACCTTCAGTGAACGCGGTTTCAATAAAGTTACAAAAATGTATTACTCATAAACTATAAGTTCATCCCGCAAACAAAAATATCCTTACACGTCATCGTATATGGAAAAATAAAAAAGTTAGGCTCTCAAAAGACAGCGATTGCATAAGGAATTGTTTTACACAATATAAAACACTTTTTATATTTTTTTAAAGTCCTTCAACATATAAAAATATATATATAAGCTAACTTGTAATTGCATACATCAACAGTGTGTGCTGATAAAAATAAAATAAAAAACACCTCCGTCAGGGATTGCAGTATTTTTCTGCACACTGCCTTCCAAAACGATCGGATTTAATAATGATCATAAAAGTCTATTCTCCTCAAATATAAATATTAATCCAAATTAATAACGTCAACTCATCCGCAAAAAAAAAGTCCTCTTACACAGCTCCGTACCACACAGAATAAATAGAAAAAAGTTATTGGCTACTAGGGACTATGGTGATGCAAAACACAAGTTTACTTTTTGAATAACGGTGTTTTTTTTGTGATAAAAGCAGTACAACATGAAAAAATATACAAATTTGGTACTTTCTCTGTAATCGATTATTGACATGCGGTGTAAAGCAAGTGTCACGGATCGCGCCGGGCATGACTTAGGGCCCTGCAGGGTCGTGTCCTGCCTCTGTGTCTGGGTCCGCTTTGTGGCTCCCTGTGCGGGGCTTACAGCGGACTGTGTCAGTGTGATTGACTGCTTCTGATCTGCGTTACTCACATGGCCCTGTTCACGCACTGTCCGTCCTCTGTGGTTCCCTGGTGTGTGTGCACACCTTTAGGGTGCGCGCACGCCCAGCCTGCGGTACATTTATGCAACACAGTGCTCCTGCTTTCTGCCACGTGACCCCTGACCCTTTCCTTCATTAAAAAGACATACATCCTCCCTGGGACTAGGCGGTCAGTTCGTTTGATGTCTCTCATTAAGAGCTAGATTCTGCGCTGCAGTGACTGCCTTGTTAACCCCGGGTTTCAGAGTGTCTGCAAGCCTTCTGTGATGATACAGCTGTTCGAGGTTACCTTGCGACTCTGTCCAGCGCCACACCCTTATACCGCTGTACTCTGTACAGCTGCACCAGTCAGCTATTCCCTGCTGTATTCACTCTGTTTTCACTTCTGGGGATGTGCTTCCATTAAACAGCTATCTGCTTCAGTTTATCCGTCACCGTTGTCCTGACACTTCGGCTACCCGCCGAGTTCTGCACAATCTCTGACTCGCGGTGGGCCATTGAGGATCTACTGTACCTGGGCGGGTTTCTGGCTTTGCGGCAGTAAAACGTGACAGATACGGATACTGGACCATACTAATGGATCCGCACTCGGAGTGACTCTACCACAGAACCTGGTAGCTGTAATTAACCGTCATGGCCACACAAATTGGAAGCAACTCGTCAGTAGCTTACTGTTAAGCACTCGTCTGGATGGAGTTGCATCAGCTATCACCTGCGCTGTGGTTCCGAAGCCTGCTGCCATGTTCTGTTCCCAGCTGCTCTTGCCTTCCTGCCTGCACGTTACGACGGAGATCCACTCATGTCGCGGATTCATCAAACAGTGTACCATACACTTCAGAGGTCTGGACATATCACAGTTTCAAATCCTGCTTGAGCACAGGTGGCGTTTATCATCATGCCTGCTATGCAGGTGAAGCCCTGGGCCTGGGCCTCACCCTTGAGAAGAGAGGGGATCGTCTGACAGGGGGTATATCCAAGAATTTTCTGGTCGCCTTCGGAAAATTTTTGTAATACCTGGGCGCAATACCTATGCAGTATTCGCTCTACTATTCCTTCGTCAAGGCCAAATCCACTGTGGGCCTGTATGCCATCGGTTTGTAACCCTGGCTTCAGAAACTCGCAGTGGAACAACGAGAGGCCTTGTTGCAGCCTTCTGAGGGGGGCCTCGCTGGGAGCATCAAGGGCATGAACTGGCTGGTTGTGACCCTACCAAGAACCCTGGCCGACCTCATTGCTCTTGCTACGAAAAATCGACATAACGTTTTTCTGAAACGATGTGCTAGAGCTTCGCACAGCAGTCACAGCCACACTTCCAGTCTCTGTCAGTCTTTGCCTCGCCGAGTACCCTGAACCCCCCAAGTCTACCTCACCCAGGCACCTGCATTCCACAAGATGTTCCTTGGAGGTGTATCGTGTCCTCTCTAAGCCTGGAGGAACCTCTTGCCGCGCTGTCTGAACCGCTGATGTACTATTACCCTGTGGCAGCTTCCAAGCTACTACTAATGCACTGCACCTGTCGCTCACGCAGGCACTGCCGGAAACTTCCAATGCATGGGGTAGTGGGTGAAGCATCCCTGAAATAAAGATGCCTCTGTCAGCGTGCTGTCCACCTGGTCACAGCTAATCGTTATGTTCCTGTACTAAATTCCAAGTTTCTGCTTTGTTGGACTTGGTTCGTCGGTAGAACTTGATCACCGTCGTTGCTTGACATGTATTGACGGCTGTACTCCTGTCTGGATAACTGCTGACGTTTCTCCTCTATCAATTGGGGAGATACTGAAGATACCATTGCGCTACCGTACCAAACCTCTGTCTCTGCGAACTGGAAGTTCAACCAAGAGGAATCTCGTTTACGTTTTGCCTAATGCTTATGTCCTTCTTGGCGAGCTTGTCATACTACGCTGCCTGATGCCTGCAACATCCTGGGCAGTCCCGCGATCGACTGTTACACCTGCCTGTTTCTGCTGTGCTGCCTGACAGAGGTCCCTCAAGAACTAGACGTGCTCTGGTATCTGTATAGACCACCTTCCTGTTCTCCACACCCACCTCTCCCATGTCTACATGTTTATGCTTCTGACCCCCTGGTTCAAGAAAGAAGTAATCAGGGGGACTCTTTGGACACTCTCTGAAGACAGTTCCCGGGATACACAAGGAGATAGTGGTTACCTAGCCATAATTGGGGTACACCAGCTTCGACCGAGTGGAGGCATTAAGGGGGGGGCGTTACTCTAGGCCGCGCAAGCGGACACCGGTGCTTTTGACCGCGGTCGTCGTCCGTGCCCCTGTGTCTGGCGTCAGCTGTGGCATCCCTGTGTGGAGCTTACCAGCGATGTGTCAGTTTGCACTGCACCTGCTTCTGAACTCAGGGTTATCACTATGGCCCTGCTTCCACGCATGTCTCGTCTACTGTGGATTTACCTGCTGTTTGTGTCTGCACCCCATGGGTTCGCGAGCGGGCCAGCCTAGCGGCCTTTATGAACACAGTGCTCCTGCTTCCTGCCGTGACACCTGACCTTTTTCCTTCATTTGGAACTTCCTCCTGGACTCCTGGGGTCAGTTCGTTGATGTTCTTTCATTAGACACCTAGGACACTCTGTGCTGACTGCGCCGTTGATGCCTTGTTATACCCCCTGGTTTCAAGAGTGTCTGCAAGCTTCTGTTCTGATCGTTGATTAGGACTAACTGTGTTAAAACCACTAGCGCTGTTCCAGCGCACTTTATATGCCTGTACTCCTGTCGCTTGCTCCAGTCAGATTCTGACCAGCTGTATTAATCTGTTATCACCCTGGGAATGTGCTTTATTTTTTTCCAATTAAACAGCCACTGCGACTCCGTTTATCCGTCACCTGTGTCCTGCACTTCGGCTACCGCCGCGTGTACTGCCATCTCTGACCATGGTGGCGCATTGGGATCTCCTGTGTACCCTGGGCGTTTCTGGCTTTTGCGGCCAGTAATGTGACACCAGCTAGCATGTCATTCATTAACGCTCAGTGACTGTAAAATATAAAACAAATAATATTACATGCCATGCTATTGGGTAAACTATTTTCTTCCTTTTTTTGAAAGTGTGCCTCTTCTCTTTTTTTGTAAAAAATAAAAAAACACTACAGGAGTGCATGTATTTTGTTCAAATTGACCTCACAAAAAACCTTATAAAAAAAAGTGATCAAAGCGTCATATGCACCCCATAATTCGGTTCTAATAAATAAGTCAACTCATCCACAAAAACACAAGTCCATAATCAGCTCAGATTATACAGAAAAATATAAAAAGCTTAATGGCTCTTGTACAGACATTGGACACTAAAAAAGCAATTTTTTATTAGACCTAAGTATATGTATCGAGTATAAGCCAACCCGAGTATAAAGCGAAGGGCACCTACTTTTGCCACAAAAACGCGGGGGAAAGTTTTATGACTATGTTAAGCTAGGGTGGAAAACGAGCGGATATGGTGAATTTTAAAAAATAATAAATAGATCCCAAATAAAATTAAATAGGCAGTTTAGGCAGTTTAATGTCCCCATGGGCAGATTAGGCATTTTTAATGCCCCCCTAGACGGGTTATGGGCAGGTATAGGTCTTTTGGGGCGGTATAGGTCCCCCTAGGCAGGCTATGGCAGGTATTAAATTCCCCCCTGGCAGGTATAGGCAGGTTTTTAGTCCCCCCTAGGCGGGTATATGCGGGTTTTGGCCCCCCAAAGCAGGTTTTTGGCGGGTATGGGGGTTTTAAAAAACAAAAAAAAAACCCATTTTACCTAGCCCCCCGTGCTCCGCCCCCGGGGCGTCCTCCCCATCTTCTCGGAAGGGACCGACGCTCTCTGCTCCGCAGGGGTACCCTTTCACTTTATCGCCCCCGAAGGAGTCCATAAAAGTGAAAGGTAGCCGACGGGAGCGGACCTGTCGGCTGTAGTCGGCCTTCGTTATATGCTTTCCCCTGAGGGTCGCATATAGTGAAGCGTCCCTTCGGATTCGGGCCATGCGGGCCCCGAGTGCCGACAGTGACTCAAGTATAACCCGGGTGGTTTTTCAGCACATTTTTTGTGCTAAAAACTGGGGCTTTACTCAAGTATATAGGGGTTTTATTGTGTAAAAGTAATAAAATATAAAAATATTTAAAAATTTATATCTTGCAATTACTGACCCCCTTAGTAAAGTTTCCTGTTATTTACCCATACGGCGAACATGTAAAAAAAGAAGCCCCAAAAAACAAACTGGAACTGCATTTTTTCCCCCCCTTTTTTAGCCCAATACAAAAAAAAAATGAAACCCGTGCACCCAAATGAAGTACACCCCCAGATGAAATTCCCCGAGGGTTTTTGAATCAAAATGGGGCGCTTTGGAAGGTTTTTACCTGTTGGTACTTTGGGGCGCATGGCCCCCCCAAAAACTGCGTAAAAAAGCCAAAAAGCGGTCCCACCCCTTTTACCCCCTTCCATCACCCAAACAGCGTTTTACACCCCCCTTTGGGTATTGCCGAACTTGGAAGCGTGACAAAATTTCTAAAAAAGAACATTTCAGTAAAACCAGATTATTGGAAAAAAAAATTTTTTTTATTTTCCCGCCTAACACTAAAAAAATTTTGAAACCCCTTGGGGTTGAAAATTCATCACCCCGAAATATTCCATAGGGGGTTTATTTCCCAAAATTGGGTCTTTTTAGGGGGTGTTTATTAAGTTTTTTCCCTTTGGGCGTCCGCAAACTTGAAATGGCGCCAAATAAAACGTAATGAAAAAGAGACCCCCGGGCCGGAGGGGTCCTCCATTCTGGGGTTGTGGGGTTAGCCAAAACGGCATAGGCCCACTATGGGGAAACTATAAAAGGCCAAGCGGGGAATCAATATTAAGTTGATTTCCTGATCACATTCTGTGTTCTTGTAAAATGGAAAAATATCGAAAAATTTCAAAAAAAGTGAAATTTTTAAAAAATTTTACCTCCACTTTGCTTTTAACCCGTGAAAACCTTAAAGGGTTAATAAACTTCCTAAATGCTGTTTTAATACTTTAACAGGTGAGTTTTTTTAAAGAAGTCTTTATGGGGGATCTAACATACAGGCCATCAAAAAACCTAGAAAAAGGATTACCCTAAAAAATAGTAATTGCAAATTTTCTTGAAAAATTTTAAATTACTACTACTTTCTAAGCCCCCAAGTCGTTAAAAAATACATTTTTAAAAAAATGATACCAACCTCAGTGTCATATAAAAGATGGTTATAAAACTTTTTGGTGGAATAACTATCTGTCTTACATGTGGAATTTTTGAAGTTTGAAAATGGTAATTTTTCAAATTTTTCACGATACTTTGATATTTTTCACAAATAAACAAGGACTTTTTGGACCAAAATTTCTTACTATCTTAAAGCACAATGTGTCACAAGAAAACAATCTCTGAATCACATGGATAGGTTTAAGTGTCAAAAAGTTATTCTCACATAAAGTGACAGATGCCAGATTTCAAAAATGGGGCTCTGTCAGAGAGGCCAAAACTGGCTCCGGCGGTAAGGGGTTAAATTTGCAGCCCCAAAATTAACCCTTACCTTGCCAGAAGGGAGGTTGAGTGAAAACTTTTCCGGATATAGTCTGGTTTCCTTAGGAAATGGGATCCATGGGATTGGGTTGGTTTTGCAGAAAAACGGCAAAAATTTTAAGCCCGCGGGTGGCAATTCCGGAGAAAACCTAATTTTTTTTGCCTATGGAACGGCGCTCCGAAATTAACCCTTAGCTTGATGGACATCAGACTGGGCAGAAAATATGACAGATAATGCCTTGGTCCTTTGTGAAACAGGGACCACAGGATGGTTTTGCGGAAAAAATGGAAAAATTCTAAGCCTGCGGGTGCGGATTCCAACTGAAAATGGATATTTTTCACTTGATGTAACGCCGCTCGAAAATTAACCCTAACCTTTTCGAAAGTGAGGCTGTGTAGAAAATTTGGCAGATAAAGGATCATTGTGAAATGGGGTACGTGGGATGGGGCTTTTTTAGCAAAATATGACAAAAATTCTAAGCCTGCAGGTGGCGATTCTGCTGAAAACGAAACTTTTTAGTTTGGAATGTCGCTCTGGAATTAACCCTTACCTTTCCGGAAGCGAGGCTTGGCAGAAAATGTAGCAGATAAAGCCCTGGTTGCTTGAAAAAACGTGGTCTGCAGGATGGGTGGGTTGCAATTCTGTCCAAAGATGAATTTTTTTTGCCCGATGGAACACCGTTCCAAAATTAACCCTTATCTTGCAGGAGGTGAAGTTTTTCAGAAAATGCCAAAAATTCAAAGCCCACAGGTGGTAATTCCGGACACAAGCATAATGTTCTTGCCTGATGGAATGGCGCTCCGAAATGAACCATTAACTTGTCGGAAGTAAGGCTGGCTAGAAAATTTAACGGATAATGCTTTGGTCCTTTGTGAAACGGGGTCTGCATGAAGGAGCTGGTTTTGCCGAAAAACGCTAGAGATTCAAAGCCCACGATTCTGCCCGAATTTTTTTTAGCCTGATGGAATACCGCTCCGAAATTAACCCTTACCTTGCCGGAAGTAAGACTAGGCAGAAAATTTGGCACATAAAACCTGGTTCCTTGGGAAACAGGGTTCACAGGATGGCACTGGTTTTGCAGAAAAATGCAAAATGCAAATGCAAAATCTAAGCATGTGGGTGGCAATCCGGACGCAAATGTAATTTTTTTTTCTCCCGATGCAATGGTGCTCGGAAATTAACCCTTACCTTGCCAGAAGTGAGGCTGGACAGAAAATTTGATGCATGATGCCTTTATTGCTTGGAAAACAGGGTCTGCGGAATGGGGCAGGTATTGCAGAAAAATACAAAAAATACTAAGCCCGTGGGTGTCGATACCGTCCAACCACATATTTTTTTCTCCAGATTTTATGGTTCTCCCACATTTACCCTTATCTTGCCGGAAGTGAGGCTGGGCAGAAAATTTGACGGATAAAGTCCTGGTTCCTAGGGAAACAGTGTCTGTGGTGTGGGGCTGGTTGTGCAGAAAATGTCAAATAATCTAAGCTTGCAGGTGGCTTTGGCAGCTGAAATTTAAATATTTTCTCCCAATTGAATTTCACTCAGGAAATTAACCCTTAGCTGGCCAGAAGTGAGGCTACGTGGAAAATATGACACACAAAGACATAGTTACTTGGAAAATGGGGCCCGCAGGTTGAGGCTGGCCCGCAGGTTGAGGCGGGTGGCAATTGCGTACGAAAATAAAATTTTGTTCAGCCGATGGAGCGTCGGCTCAGAATTAACCCTTACCTTGCCAGAATTGAAGCTATGGCAGATAAAGCCTTGGTTCCTTGGCAAACAAGGTCTATGGGATCGGGCTGGTTTTGTAGAAAAATGCCAAAAATCTGAAGCCCACGGGTGGCGATTCTGGCCAGAAAAGAAATTTTCCTCACCTAAGGGAATGCAGCTTGCAAACTAAAACCCTTGCCTTAACAATAGTGAGGACCAGCAGAAAATTCAGCGCATAAAGCATTGGTTGTTTGGGAAACAGGGTCAGCTGGATGTGGATGGTTTTGCAGAAAAATGCAAATAAATTGTAAGCCCGCAGGTGGCCATTCCAGCAGAAAACTAAATTTTTGCACCCAATGGAATGCCCCTCCAAAATCAACCCCTATCTTGCTGGAAGTGAGGCTGGGCAGAAAATTTGGCGGGTAAGGCCTTGGTTTCTTGGAAAACGGGGTTCACGGTATCCGGCTGACTTTGCAGAAAAATGGCAAAATCCGGAAGTGGTGATTCCAGCAGAAAACAGATTTTTTTTGCCCAATGGAACGGTGCTACGAAATTAACCCTTACCTTGCCAAAATTCAAGCTGGGCGGACAATTTGTCGGATAATGCCTTGGTTCCTTGGGAAATGGGATCCGTGGGATCAGGCTGGTTTTGCCCAAAATTCGAAGGTTGCGGGTGGCCATTCCGGCTGAAAACAAAATTCTTTCGCTAAATGGAACGCGGGTCAGAAATGAACACTTACCTTGCCAGAAGTGAGGATGGGTGGAAAATTTGATGCATAAAGCCCTAATTACTTGGAAAAACGGGGCTGGTTTTTCAGAAAAATGCCAAAAATTCTAAGCCTGCAATTGGCAATTCCATCGAAAGTGAATGAAGAAATTTTTTAGCCCAATGGAACGTCGGTCTGGAACTAACCCTTAGTGAGGCTCGGTGGAACATTTGGTGGAAAAAGCCTTGGTTTCTTGGGAAACGGGGTCTGCGGAATAGGGCTGGTTTTGCAGCAAAATGCAAAAAAAAAAGCCCGTGGGTGGGGTTACAGTGAAATTTTTTTTGACTGATGGAATGCCACTCCGAAATTAAACCTTAGCTTACCATAAGTAAAGCTAGGCAGAAAATTTAGTGCATAAAGCCTTGGGAAACTGAGTCCGCAGGATGGGGATGGTTTTGTAGAAAAATGCAAAAAATAGCCCGTGAGTGGCAATTCCGTCTGAAAATGAAATTTTTTTCACTGATAGAATGGTGCTGAAAAATTAACCCCTACCTAGCCAAAAGGGAGGCTGGGCAGAAAATTTGACAGATAATGTCTTGGTACTTTGTGAAACGGGGTCCACAGGATGGGGCTGGTTTTGCAGAAAAATGTCAAAAATTCTAAGCTCGCAGGTGGCAATTCCATCCAAAAATTATTGTTTTTTTTTTTAGCACGATGGAACAGCGGTTCGAAATTAATCCTTACTTTGCCAGAAGTGAGGCTGGAGGGAAAATTTGGTGGATAAAGCCATGGTTCCTTGGGAAATGGGGTTCGCAGAATTGGAATGGTTTTGCAGCAAAATGCAAGAAATTCTAAGCCCGTAGGTGGGGATTCCGATCAAAAGTTTTTCACCTGATGGAACGCCGCTCCGAAATTAACTCTTACCTTGCTGGAAGCAAGGCTAAGCAGAAAATTTGGCGCCAGAAGTGAGGCTTTGTGGAAAACCTGGCGCATAAAACTATGGTTTCCAGGGAAACAGGGTCCACAGGATGGGGCTGGTTTTGCAGAAAAAATTGCGAAAATTCTTAGCCTGCAGGTTGCAATTCCATCTAAACATTTTTTTTTCGTCCGATGGACCACCACTGGAAATTAACCCTTATCTTGCCAGAAGTGCAGTCGGGAGGAAAAGGGGGCTGGTTTTGCAGAAAAATTCAAAAAATTCTAAGCCTGCAGGTAAGCAAAATGAAATTTTTTCACTCGATGGAACGCCGCTTGGAAATTTACTCTTACCTTGTCAGAAGTGGGCCGGGAAAATACCTGGTTCCTTGGGAAACGGGGTCCATGGGATGGGATAGGTGTTATTATTATTACTATTATTTAACACATGGTAAACACCGTAGAAAAAAAAAAACTGTCACTGAAATGCGATTTCATTCATCTCACAGCACATAAAATGGAATAAAAAGCAATCAAATAGGCATAAAAAATGCCAAGAAAACGTGAGTTCATCCCGCAAAAAAAGGAGCCCTTATACAGCTCTGTATATGGAAAAATAAAGAAGTTATCAGATGCAAAAATATTGTTTTACATAATAAAAACACTTTTTTTAAAGCGCTTCAACATAAAAAAAACTATATAAATTGGGGATCGCTGTAATCGTATTGGCCCACAGAGTAAAACTAACTTGTCATGTATATTGCATGGTGAGAGCTGTTAAAAAAAACTGTACTAGTACTGCAATATTTTCTTCACCCTGCACTCCAAAAAAATGGATTTAAAACCGATCAAAAAGCTTTGTCCCACCAAAAATGATATCAATACCAATGCCAACTTATCCCACAGACAACAAGCCCATACACAGCTTTGTACACAGAAAAATAAAAAAGTTATGGCTTCCAGACTATGGCGACGCAAATACGTGTTTTCCCTTTTTGAACAAAAGTGATTTTTGTGTAAAAACAGTAAAACATAAAAAAATACAAAACTTGGGTATCACTATATCATATCAACCTGCTTAGTAAAACTAGCATGACATTTATAATGCACGGTGACTGCTGAAAAAACAAAAATAAAAACACTACCAGAATTGCTGTATTTTGTTCAAAACACCACCCAAAATCCTTGATAAAAAGCGATCAAAGTGAACCCCATTATGGTATCAATAAAAGCGTCAACTCATCCTGCAAAAAACAAGCTCTTAATCAGCTCCATATAAAATTAGGAATGGTAAAAGGCAGGGGTGTCCGTTATCCCTGCTCCTATTTGCCCTTTGCATGGAGCCCTTTGCAGCTGCCACTAGCGTTAACTCAGACATTAAGGGAGTCATGGTGAGAGATAAGGAATTCAAGCTCTCTTTTTTTCGCGGACGACATTCTGCTGACGTTGACGAGTTTACACATCTCTCTCCCTTCACTTCACGCTCTTTTAGCGTGAAGGTTTAGTACACTTTCTGGATACAAGGTCAACACCACTAACACGGAAGCTCTTCCCATTAATCTCTCCTCTGATGCACTCGCCTCTCTTAAAAGCAACTTTCCATATAAATTAGCAGACCCACTCTCTTAAATATTTGAGTATCCTCATTAGAGATGGGCGAATTGATTCTAACGAAGTGGAATTCATTTAGAATTTCAGGAAAACTTTGGTTCTGAACGAAGTCGAAGTTTGGGGGACTTCGGGTGAACGAAGTGTGCTTTTCATTGATAAAATGGCTGCGAGCACATGGCGTTACATGGG
Source organism: Phyllomedusa bahiana (assembly GCA_025379985.1). Classification (NCBI taxonomy): domain Eukaryota; kingdom Metazoa; phylum Chordata; class Amphibia; order Anura; family Hylidae; genus Phyllomedusa; species Phyllomedusa bahiana. The sequence goes on along the minus strand of JAODAL010025544.1, from coordinate 27,017 downwards.
GAAAGCCACTCTGGGGGAAGAAGGGCAAAGCCTGCATGACATGTGCAGAGATTAAGCCAATCCAGAGACCGGGGGGTTTCTGTGACATCACCCCCCTATAAAATTTTCCCCGGCCGACCGGGGAGCCACACTCCCTCTACTGACGATGGGAAAAAGGTGCTGCGGCCCCTAATTGTGATAGCCCCAAACGAAGAACTATTTTATACAGCTTTTTTTTGTGGGGTGTTCCCAGTTTTTGGGGTCCCCCAAGCCCTTGCTTCCCCTTTCTTTTTTTTAATTCGGTTTTATTTTTTGGTGTATTTGGAAACCCAAAAAAGTCCAGTTTCCCACCCCGGGAATTTGCATTTTGAAATTACTTTTTTTAAAATCTATCTCCCTCACAGCAACTTTGGGAAATCCAAGGGGGATCAAACCCCCGGGTTCCGGGGTTGAAAATTCAATTTTAAAAGAAACAGCGTTTTTTAACAATGCAAATACCCCCACCCCTTTTTTTTCGGGCTTAATTTTTTTTGCGAAATTTTTAACCATCCGGGGGTAAAAAAAAAGCGTTTTTTTTTCCCTGCTTTTGGGGGGGAACCCCCCAAGGGAAAAACCCCCCCTTTTTTTAAAAACCGCCAAAAAAAAAAAAAATTTTTTTCCCTTGTAGCAAAAATTCCCCCAAAAAAATTTTAATTACAATTTTTTTCCCCTTTTTCCCCTGGGGTAGCGTAAAAAAATACGCCTTTTGAAAACCAACCTTTCCCAAAGCAAGAAAAGTTTTTGGGGGGTCCGTTTTCCAATTTTTTTTTGCGCAAAAAAAAAACCAAAGGGGGGGTTTAAAAAAAGCGTTGTTTTTTCTGCTTTTGGTAAAACCCCCCAAAAAAAAACCGCCCCCCCCCTTTAATTTCACCGAAAAAAAAAATTTAAAAAATTTTTCCTGAACCCAAAATTTTTCACAAGCAAAGGGTTTAAATTTTAAAAATTTTTTCTCTTTTTTTTGGGGGTAGGGGAAAAAAAATTCCCCCTTTGGAACAACCCCTACAAACAAGAATTTTTTTTTGGGGCGCTCAATTCCTTTTGCCCCCAATTTTAAAACACCCCCAGGGGTTTTAAATTAAGCGTTTGTTTTTTTTTCTGGGGTGCCCAAAAAAAAACCCCCCCTTTTTTAAAAACCCCGAAAAAAAAATTTACAATTTTTTCCTTACCCATAATTCCCAAAAAGCGAAGGAAAATTACAAAATTTTTTTTTTTCTTGTTGTTTTCCCGGAAAAAAAAATACCCCCATTGAAAAACCCACCCCTTCCCCAAAACTGGGAAAGTTTTTTGGCCCTTTCCCCTCAATTCTTTTTGCCCCTTTTAAACCCCCGGGGGGTTTTTTAAAAACCCCTTTTTGTTTTTTTTTTCCTTGGTGTGAACAAAAAAAAACCCGTCTTTTTAAACCCGCCAAAAAAAAAAACAATTTTCCTGAAACCCAAAATTTTCACAAGCAAAGGGTTTTAATTTTAAAATTTTATTTTCCCCTCTTGTTGGGGTTAACCCGGAAAAAAATTTAACCCCCATTGAAAACACACACAAAAAGTTTATTATTTTTGGGGTTGGGTTTTTGGCCCAAATTTTCTTTTGGGGGAAATTTTTAAAAACCCAAAGGGTTTTTAATTAACCCAAAATTTTTTTTTTTTTGCTGTGGGGGACAAAAAAAAAACAGCCCTTTTTTCCCCGGGCCCAAAAAAAAATAAAAAATTTTTCCCTGTGGGAAAATAATTTCCAAAGCGAAGGTTAAATTTAAAATTTTTTTTTTTTTAATCATTCCCCAATCGATTTTTATTAAAAATTAAAAAAATTTGGGAAACATAACCCCAATAGAAAAATTTAAGAAATAAGGAAAAAAGAGAAGAACTGGGGTTCCCCACAAAAAGGGCCCAGAGAAAAAAAACCATCAAAAAAGGACGTGGGGGTTTTTTTCCGGGGAACTAACAAAATAAATTTTTACATTTTTGAAAAAAACCTAAAATTTTTTTTTAAAAAACCCAAACCAAAGAAAAGGGGAAAAATTTTTTGCAAAATTAAAAAGGGCCCCAAAGATCATAACCCCGGGGGTTTTCCGAAACTGAAAAAAGAAAAATGGTTAAAATCAAAAAAAACACCCAAAAATTCCAAGTCCCCAGATTTTTCCCAAAGCCCCAGGAAAAAGAACCCCCCCCCCCCGCAATTTAAAACAAAATAAAAATACAATCCCACCCCCACAAAAATTTTGGAAAAAACAATCTGAACAAGGGGTTTTTTCAGAAAACCCATTTTACAAAATAGAAAAACAAAAAAGAAAGGGCCCAAATTTTTTTCCACAAACATAAAAAAAGCCCCCCAAAACCCATAAACGGGGACCCCCAAAAACCCCTCACGGGAAAGAGGGGGGGGGAAAAAGGGAAAAAAAAAAAAAAGGGGGAAAACCCAAAATCCCACTTTTTATCCAGAATGTTTTGGAATTTAAAAGGGGGAAAAATCCCCGCCCCTATACTTTTTGGCCAAAATCAAACCAAAGGGGAAAATAAACCTTGGGGGGGAAATTCCCCCAAAAAATACCCAAAAACTAAAAAACCCCCCTTAGAAAGGGAAGCCCAGAAAGAATACACCCTGGGAAAAGTCTTAAAACCCTTTCCCCATAAAACCAATTTTTTTCCGGGGGGAAAAAGAAAAGAATCGGGGTTCAGGGGGGGGTTGGGGGGTTTTAAACCCTTCCCCCATTCCTCCCCAAATAAAAACCCAATTTCCTCCCCCCCAAAAACCCCCCTCCCCCCCCAACGGGGGGGGGAATTGGGGGAATTTTCCTTTTTCCCGGGGTGGAGGGGCCCCTTGGGGGGCAAGCCTGTTTTTTAATTTTTAAAAATTTTTTTTTCTTTTGGGTTTTTTTGGTGGAAGGGGGGTAAAAAAAAAAAAACCCCCCAATTGGGAAAAAACCCTTTTTAAACGCTATTTATTTTTTGGGGCTGCCCCCAAATTTTTTTTTGCGCAATTTACATCCGGGTTTTTTAACTAAGTAATTTTTTTTTAAAAAGCTGAAACCCCCATAAAAAAAAAAAAACCTTTTACCTTTTTTCACCCGCCAAAAAGGAAAAATTCTGTAGAAATAAATTCAAAACCAAAAGGGGTTTAATTAATGCCCGGGTTTTTGTCCCTTTTTAAAATTTCAGAAAAAAATCCCACAGATTTTTTTTAAAACTTTTAACAAAAAAAAAGTCAATTTTTTTTGGCCTTTTGGGTTGGAGCGAAATTTTTAAATGCCCCCGGTTAACCCAAGGAAGGCCCCTTGTTAGGGGGTTTTTATTTTTTGGAGCCCAAAAAAACAGGGTTGAAAATTTAAATCAAAATACAGCCCCTTTTCTTAAATCAAACAGGGGTCCTGTACTTTTTTTGAACAAAAAAAAAAGTCAAACCAGAGGGGGTTGGCCGGGCCCCTCTTCACCGCAGTGGCATTTGGGCAAAAAACTTTCCCCGGGGAAAGCAAACCCCCCCCGGGTCCCCCCCAAGCAAAAAGAAAGGGGAAACCGTCCCAAGAAAGGGGTTCACTCGGGGATTGGGGGCCCCACAACCCCTGTTTCCCCTTTTTTCCCATCTAGGGGGGCCCCGGGTTTTTGTTTTTTCCAACCCCACCCAAGGGTTTTCTTGATTTTTTTTTTTAAAACTGGGTTTCCTCCAATTTTTCCTCCCAAAATTTGGACATCGGGGCCAACCCCACCCCAAAGATTTTCGGGGGAAAACCCCGAAAAAGCCCCAAAACCCCTTTTTTTTGGCAGGGCCCCCCAGGGGGGGTCAGGGGGCCCCCCCCAATTTTTTCCCTCAACCCCCCCCTCTGCCCCCCCCCACCCCGGTTTTTCCCCCTCAGCCCGAGATCATTTAAGGGGTTTCGGGCCCCTTTCAGGCCATTTTAAAAAAAGCGAGGAGGGGAAAAATTTTTTTGGGGAAAGGGAAAAGCCCAAAAGTTTATTTGGGGGAAAACCCGGAAAAAAAAGGGGGCCCCCCAAAAATTTTTCCCCTCCCTTTCCAATTGCAGTAGGGGGCCAAAGTAAAAAGATGTGGAGAGGGGGGGGGCCCTTTGGGAGGCCCATGTTGTGGGGGGCCCCAACCCCCTTTTGGCAAAAAACCAAAAACCCGGGGGGAATAGGGGAAACAGAAAAAGGGGGCCCGATAAAACAAAAAAATTGGGAATGAGGGATGAAAAGCCCCCCCCCCAACCCTTTGGGACCCGGGGGGGAACCCCAAGGGGGGTTTCCCCATCATCGCAGGAGAACAGGGCGTTCACCCCTTGGCGCCCAGAAAGAAAACGAAAAGCCAAAAGGGTTTTTTTTGTGTTGGGGCCCTTTTAATTAGAAAGGGTAGCCAGCGGGGGGTGGGGGGCCCGGGACCCCCAACCCGGTTTAACGGGGTAAAAAACCACCCTTTCCCCCCGTCCAAAAAAAGAAAAGCGGCACGGGGGCTCACGGGGCCATGGGCCGGTTTTTAAGTCCCCCACTCGCCCCCGGGGAAACCCCGTTGGGGGGAAAAAAAACCCGCTATCGGGGGGGGTGTGGCAGTTCTTTGCTAAGACCCGGGAAAAGGAAAAGGCCGGAAAAATGGGGTATAATTTAAAATCGTTGGCAAAAAAGGGGTTTTCCCCCTCCTGCCCCCCACAGCACAGCAGCGCCCCATGCACGCATCCCATTGCAGCCAGTCAAGGCCCACCACCTCTGCAGAAGGGGACTTTTTTCTCTTTACCATCATCTCCCGGTCCAAAATGCTCCTGCTCCTTTTGCTACTCATGGGCCAGATCGTTCCAAGGGGCTTTGAAAGAGACAACAGAAAATGCGCCCAAACCCCCTCCTAAGGTGAGCAGCTGACCGTGCCCGCCAATTTGTTTGGATGCAGTCCCCCCCCCCTTTTCAAATGGGGGGGACTCGAAAACCATCAAAACAAGGGCTTTCCCGACCGAGATGGAGAGTTCCAACCCTAATTTTTTTCCCAAAAAAGGCAAACCAGCACTTCATAAAATGTAAACAAAAAGTGGGCCATCCTTAGTTTATGGGTTTGTTCCCAAAGGGTGCAGGGCAGCGGGACTTCGGGAGCGTAACACGGGGCCCCCCGTAAAATCCTTTAGGGCCCACTGGGGGGAAGTGCTTCCGCCCAGCACCCAACAACTTGACGGAGCGCCGCTTTCTCCCCCACTTTTCAAACTGCGGCTCCTGCGCCAATGCCGCCCCTCCTCCTCCACCACCACCACCACTCCCGCCTCCACAAGTACTGCTCCATCTCCCATGTTAAAGGGGACAGCGGGGGTTTACGCAAATTTCTCACCTGGCTTGCCTCGGGAAGAAGTCACAAAAGGGGGAGAACGCTCCCGCGTCAGCAGCAAGAAAAACGATGTTGGGTTTTTCCGCGCCAAAAGAAACGGAACCATGGTGACGGACAATGGAAACAGGTGTCCCGCTCACCCGGGGGGATGGGGGATGCGCCCTGCATGGCCCACGGGTTTTAATCTGGTTGTGAAAAGGTTCCTGAAGTCTTCCACGATCTTCAGAACTTTTTGAAAATGGGGAGGAAACTGTGCATGCCTTTCATTTCCCCCCAAAGCCAAACACCCTCCTGAATTTCAGCGGCAGAAGGCCTCCCCCAACAACTCTGATTGCATGTTTCCACCCGTTGGGAATTTCCCGCCTCCATGTTGGACCGACTGTAGAACAGAGAAAAGGGCCCTTAACGATTTTTTTATATCCAGGAGAAACTCCCCCTTTTAACTTTGATTCACCATGGCAGCTCATCTGACACCGCCGTTTGTTGGCCCTCGAGGAGGCCACGTTATTTGTCGTCCCAGGACTACGGGATAATAACCCCAATCCACTGCTTAAAATGTCCGGGAAGAGAAATTTTAAAAAAATTCTGTCTGGGCGGGGGACGGGAGATTTTGGCGACTACTCCCCGGGGCCACATAATTCCGCGGGGACTAAATGGAGGGGGAGGGGGAGGAGGACTTTGGGACCCAAGAACATTTTCGGGAAATGAGTGGTTTTTCCCCCTACCCAGGTGACAAGAGAGGAGGAGCAGGAGCAGCGGGAGGGGGTTTAGAATGGAATGGGAATAGGGAGGCGGGGACCCGCAACCCACCGGGGCAGTAAACAGCGGAAAAGGGGCAGGGACCCCTTGGAGTCACTTGTGCAGAGGGCCCGCAGCATGCAAAATTTTCCGGCAATGACAGCAGAATAGTCAGCATCCGGCAAGGATACTTCTTTCTCTCCACCCTATTGTAACCCCCCTACCCCTTTCCCAAAAAGGAAACCTTTTTTTTTTTTTTTTTTTTTTTTTTTTTTTTTTTTTTTTTTTTTTTTTTTTTTTTTTTTTTTTTTTTTTTTTTTTTTTTTTTCATTGAAGGGAGGACAAACTCAAATACTATAGGGAAAAACCTCCATTTGTCAGGGTTTCCGCTGCCTATGTGCGGCACCCCGGGCCCTCCTCTTTACAGGTCTGACCGGGGTTTCCCCCCCCACTCACTTATTCCCGCCACGGCTTCTGGGGGAAGGTGGGGGGGTAGAGCAGTACCAACTCCATCAGCAGCAACCTTAAATCGGGGTCCCCTGAAAGACAGCTTCCTTTACCCCCTAGTGAAGGGGGGCCCGTCGCCACAGCAGCAGCAGCAACCTGGAGCAAACCCTGAAAACCAACAGGTGGGGGCCCCGTTAGAAATCCCCCTTTTTACTACTGGGAGCCAAACTGGATGTGTTTGGGCCCAACTTGCCGAGTTTGGGATTTGGGGAACTGTCCCGGCCCCGGGCCCGAAATGGGGGCAACAGAGCGGGGGGTTCAGTCGGCGGGGGGCCCCTCGTTACCCCAAGGAGAAACCCCCTTGTCCAAAGGGGAAAAAAGGGAAAAAACCGACCTTTTTTCAAGAGGAAACAGGGCGGGGGCTGGTCAGGTTTTTCCCCAACCAAAGCCCTTTGGCGTCAGACTACATTACCATGACGCCTCACCCCAAAATGTGAGAAATGAAATCTTGGTTCAAACTACCTGCCTCAGCCACTATTCTGATGCTGGCCCCCCGCCTGAAACCACAAAATCTGCCCGACAGTTTTTCCATCGGGCCCCCAACCCCTTTACCAGGGACTGGTATTTCCCCCACCTCCACACTCCCGTCAATTTTTGGGCCCCTCTTGACCTCAAAAAGCTGCTGCTGCTGTTGCTGCTGCGGGCACCTACACCCTGTTCATTGTGCCACTGGGCCCGACCCATGCGTTGCTCCCCCGCCCGTCACCTCCACTCCTTTTTTTTGTGCCATCTTTGGCCTACTCCTGTTTTGCCCCCTCCAAATTAAATTTTGTTTACTGGGCTGAACTCATGCCGCGCGGGCCCTTTCCCTCCACACGTTTTATTGTGCCACTCTGGGTTCCTACCCTGTTTTTTTTTCCCCCCTCCAAATGTCATTTGGGCCACGGCCCCGACCTCATGCTGGGTGCTTGGGCCCTGGGCCCCACACGTGTCAAATTTTGCCACTCCCGTGGCCTACTTTCCCGTTTTTTGCCACCTCCAGAATGTCAATTGGGCCACGCCCGACCTCCCGGCTGCTGCTGTCCTTACCTCCACACTGTGTCATTGGCCACCTTTCCTCTCCCCGTTTTTGCCACCCCCCAAATGGTTTATTGGGGTCACGACTGGCCCAGCGGGGTTTCTTCTGACCTCCACACTGTGTCATTGTCCCCTCTTTGGCCCACTCCAGTTTTTTGCCACCTCCAGAATGGCATTGTGGGCCCCTGCCTACCTCATGCTTTCTGTCGTGACCTCCACACTGGGTTTTTTGTGCCCCTTGTGGGGCCTACCCCCAGTTTTTTTCCACCCCAAATTCATTGTGCCACTGCCTGACCCCCATTTCTGCTCCTGTGGCCTGTCGTGACCCTCCACTCTCTTTTCATTTTGGACTCTGTGGCCCTTCCCGTTGTTGCCCCCCCCCTCCAGAATATCAAATTTTTCCACGTCTGACCCATGCGGGTGCTGGGGACTGCTGCGTGACCCCCACAAATGTGTCAAATTTTGCTACTCTGTGGCCTAACTTCCCGGTTTTTGCCACCCCCCAGAATGGGATTGGGCACTGACTGACCTCAAGCGCGGGTGCCCGTGCCCTTTACACTGGGGCATTTTTGCCACCTTGGCCCCACTCCTTATTTTGTCACCCCAAATGTCATTGGGGGCCACTGCCCGACCTCATGCTGCGTGTCGGGACCTCCCCCCCGTGGGCTTGTGTCACTCGTGGGCCCACCCTGTTTTGCCACCTCCAAATTCATTGTGCCACTGCCCCGACCTCAGGCTGGGTGCTGTGCTGCTGTCTTTAACCTCCCCCTCCTGTCAATTTTGGGCCCCTCTGTGACCCCACTCCTGTTTTTGCCACCTCCAGAATGTGATTGTGCCACTGCTGACCCATGCCCCCTGGGCTGCTGCCAAAACCCCCATACGGGGTTTTATTGTGCCACTCTGTGGCCTATTACGTTTTGCCACTTCTAGAAAATTTTAATTTGTGCCCTCTCTGACCTCAGGGTGCTGTGGGGTCCGCCATCACCTCCACACCCTGTCACTAATGTTGCCCCCGAGAAACTCAGCTTTTTTTTTTTTTCCAACCCTTTCCTGACAGACTTTATCAGGGAACATTCCCCTTCAAATTTTTTTGGGGCAGTTTTTTGGGGCCCTTTTTAATGCCCAAAGGGGGTTTTAAAGTGAAGCGACTTTTTAAAAGCGGCGGGACTTACCTTCCGTCATACTAAAAACAACATTTTTATGAAGACCAAACCAAGCTCCCTCTGCAAATTTAACATGGGGACAACGTTCAAAAACACACTGCAGGGGCCCGGGGCAGCCTGGCAATACTGTTTTTTAACGCGTTTTGGCCGAAGTAATTCGGGCCGAAACAAATTTTGGGCAGAAAAATTCGGCGAAGTGACCAAACCCCAATTTTTTTTAAAAAATTCCCGCCCCATCTCTATTGAAAACCTTTTTTAACTTTTTTTTTTTAAATTTTGAAATAATACCCCCCTTTATTTTGGCTTTAATGTCACATTACTTTTTAAATTTGCATTTTTTGCTTTCCCTTTGTTTTTTGTGATTTTGAAAATTGAAATTTAAAGGGTTTAAATTTTTAAAATACAAAAGAAAAAAAAATCAGATTTATGACACATAAAAACGCATTTATTTATAAATGCATTTCCCTGGTCACATCTATTGTTTTCAGTGAATGATGGATAAAAATTGATAATCTGCGAAAAAAGCTAATTTTAAAAATTTCACCTCCACTTTGCTTAATTTCTGTAAAAATACTTAATGGGTTAATAAACTTTCCCAAAAAGCTGTTTTGAATCCCTTTTAAAAATTTTAGTATTCTTTTAATTTGGGGCATTTAAGGGGGGTAAATAACCTACAACCCCTCAAACCACGTAGGGAAATGGACCCGGTCCCTTAAAAAAAATTTATGTTGCCCAAAATTTTCCCGGGGTCTGTCAGGGAAAGGTTTAAAACTGCGGAGGTGGTAAAAGCAAACACCTGTTAAAAAAAAAAATAAAAAAGTTTTGGCTATCAGAAGATAGTGTTTCATAAATAAATTTTTTTAAAACAAAAAAAAACAATTTTTTTGGTTTTTTTAAAAAAAAAAAAACTATATAAATTGGGTTGCCTTAATCGTAACAACCCACAGGGTAAAATTTTAAAATTGTCGCAAATGATAGTACGTTAAAAAAATTAAAAAAAACTACAAAGGGTTGTAGTATTTTTTTCAAACCCTGGGGTTTCCCAAAAAAAGATTTTTAAAAACCCCCAAAAGCCTTTTCCCTTGAAAAATTTAAAAACCAAATTAAAAAACAATCATTCCGCCCAAAAAACAAAACCCATACCCAGCCCCTGTACACAAAATAAAAAAGTTAAGGGCTCCAGACTATGGCAAAAAGCAAAAAAAATGTTTTTCCTTTTTTTAAAAAAGTTTTTTTATTGGTACAACAAAAAAAAATTAAAATATACCCGGGTATTGGCTGAAACGTTTTTTGACCTACCAGGGTTGCTGTATTTTGGTTTTAAAAAACCCCCCACAAAAAAGCAATCAAACGACCTTTTGAAACCCCCCTAATTGTAAACCCAAAATTTCGTTTCGGCCCTGTAATCGAAGTTTAAAACACAGAAAAATTAAAATTCCAAATTTGAACTTTTTTAAAAAACATGAAATAATTTTTTCACTACATTTGGTTAATTTGGGGGTTCAAAAACAAGTTATAATTTGGGATGTACGAAAGAACAATTTGCTGATATACACAATCCCAAACGCTCTCCTCTTTTTTATCTGGGGGGAAGGGAAGTCCCTTGACTTTTTTTCCCTTTTAAAAGTCAATGATCTGTCCCCAAGGAAAGCGTGTGAGAGTATCTTTAAAGTTCGATAAGGATGAAAAAGGGGATAAAAGCATTTTAAAAAAACAACGGGGGCGCTTTTAAAAAGAATAAAAATGAAAAACAAACTTTTGATGTTTTTTTCCCTTAAAAAAAACCCAAATTGAAAAAAAATTAAATACCCCAAATTTAAAAAAAACAATGCATTCCCAAAAAACAACCCAAACCCCCTCTGTAAAACAGAAATAAAAAAGGGTTAAGGCTTCAGACATGGGAATGCAAAAACGTTTTTCCTTTTTTGAATAAAAGGTTTTTATTGTGGGAAAACATAAAAAAATTTTATATACTGGGGGAACGCTGTAATCCCAATTTTACCTACCAGGATTTTTTGGGGTTTTGTTCAAAACACCTCACAAAAAGCAACACAGCGACATATTAAAACCCCCAAAAAAAAACCAAAAAAAGTCCCACCCGAAAAAAATTTATTAATCAGCCCATAAAACAGCAAAAAAATGATATAGTCTGGCAGACATGACGACATAAAAAAAATTTTTTTTTTTAAATGTATTTTCTATTGTTTTAAAAAAAATAAAAAATAAAAAATTATATAAAGTTTTATATCATTTAATTTACCCACCTGCAAAAGTAAAAGATAATTTTTTCATTAAAAAACCCCATGGCGAATTTCTGGAAAATTTAAGCCCAGGGAAAAAAATGGTTTGGGAAAATTTTTTTTCCCACCATTTTTTATGGGCCCCTGCTAAAAAAGTTTTGGAAAACCTGTAAAAGCCCAAAAAGCACAAAACACCCCTAAAATGAATTTGATGAGGAGTGTTGAACCAAAATGGAAGGGACTTCTAAAGGTTTAAACCCGTTCTGGTACTTTTGGGGGCTTTGCAAATACGACATAAACCCACCAAAAATCTGCCTTCCAAAAGCCAATTATGCCCCCCTCCCTTGAAAGCCCTCTTTGCGCCCAAACGAGTTACACCCCCCATATAGGGTATTGTCATCTTGGATGAAATCGATAAAAATTTTGGGTGCTTTTTTCCAGGTTTCCGTAAAATTAAAAATTATTTTAGAAAAAATTGCAGCTTGTTGGAAAAAATTACTTTTTAATTTTTTCACCCTAACATAAAAAAATGTGAAAAACCCGGGGGCGATTTTTATACTAAAACCCCCGAAAAAATTCTTAAAAGTGTAGTTTTTTATTTTTTTTGGGGTATTTTTTGGTGTTTAAATTTAAATTTTTTGCACCCTTTCAACCTTCAAAGGCGCCTAAAGAAAATCATAATGAAAATGAAAAGTCTAGTAGGTGCTCCGCCTATTTGAGGGTTTTTGGTTGAGTCAAAATAGCACAGTAGGGCCACATATAGGATATCTCTAAAAATGGCAGACTTGGGGGAATCAATATTGAGTTACATTTCCCTGGTCACATCTACCGTGTTCCAGTGAATAATGGATAAAAACTGAAAATCTGTAAATAAAAAAAAAAAAAAAAAAAAATTTGCTTTAATTTCTGTTAAAAACCTAGTGGGTTAACAACACTGTTTTGAATACTTTAAGGAGTGTAGATGAAGGCATTTCTAGGGATATCCAATACACAGGCCCCTAAAAGCCACATCAGTACTGGAATGGTCCCTAAAAATATCAATGTTGCAAGTTTTCTTGAAAATGTGAAAAATGACTAAGGGCGATATGTATAAACAGGGCTTTTCAGCGCGACATTTAGCGCAGTCCTGTTTGCTATATTTTTAAACATGCTCACTTCGGGATCAGGAGCATTACAAAATCACTTTAAAAGTTGTCGACCTGAGCCAGAATTGTTGCTTGATAGCTAGAAAGTGCTAAATCTATGACGTGAAAGGTTAGGATTCGGCACATTCAGCTACAAATGCACGCACAAAAAATGGCACCTGGACACGAAAAATCATATATGCCGCCCTAAATTTCGAAGCCCCCTAATGGTGAAAAGAAATAAAAAGACATATGGTAGATGCTATTTATAAACCATTTTGTGTGAAAAAACTGTCTTACACACAGAAATGTTTGAACTTTGAAAACATTTTCACAATATTTTGATATTTTCACAAATAAAGGATTGTATGGACTAAAATTTCTTACTAACTTAAAGCATAATGTGTCACTTATACTGTCATTTATATCGCACGGCAAACACTGTAAAAATAAAACCCAGAGAACAATGGCACAATTGTTGTTTTTTTTGTCATTTTAACAGCCCAATGCTAAATAAAAAACTGTGATATACCTGTTGACCCAAAATGCAGAATATATCCCTAGATGAGTTCCCTGTGGGGTATTGAATCTGAAAGGAAAGGTTTTACCTGTTTTGGTACTTTGGTGCAAGTGAAAAATTTAACTCACCAAAATCTGCTTTCCAAAAGCCAAATAGCACTCTCTCCCTTGGACACCCTGCCATGTGCACTAACAGGGTATTGCCAAACTTGGAAGGAATTGAGTAACAAATTTTGGGGACTTTTTTCCAGAATTCCTTGGGAGAATGAAAATATTTAATCTAACACTGCTTATTATTGGAAATAATTAATTTTTTAATTTTCACAGACTAACACTAAAAAAATCTGTGAAACACCTATGAGGTCAATATGCTCACTACACCCCTGGATATATTCCTTAAGGGGTTTAGTTTGCTAAATGAGGTCTTTTTAGGGGAATTTATTAAGTTTTAGCACTTTATGGTGTCCACAAACCTGGATTGGTGCCTAAAGATATCCTAATGAAAATGAGACCCCAAAATCCAGTAGGTGCTCCTCCTATTCTAAGGCTTGTGGTTGAATCAAATACCGGACTAGGGTTATATATGGGATAGTACTAAAAGCATCAGAATTTGGGGAATTAATGTTAAGTAGCATTTCAATGTCAACATTTAATCCACTGCAGTAAAAATGGATTTTGTAGAAAATAATTTTTCCATAACACAGCCACTTTAGCCCTATATTAATCTGGTATAGTTGTCTACAGTGAATAAGTTGTATATGAAACACAGAGGAAATAAATGAAGGACATAATGTGTTAATAATTTATTTTTTTAGTTATGAAATTTACATTTTGGTAAAGAAACCCATCGAGTATTTGGCAGGTGCATTTTCTGACATCTTCAATGACAACCTATGAGAAATGCACAGAATAAAAAGATGTCATATGTATATATCACATTCTATAACAAAATAGCTAAGAAACAGAAATAAGCAAAGTGTTTCCTCCAACTGAAATGTTGCTAATTGTTTTTCAAAATGTTGGCTAATAAGGATGCACAGTAATACCTCAACATAAAATATTAATTTGTCAAGGATGAACAATTTACATTGAAAACATTTTATGTTGAAACCATAACTCTATTGAAAGCTGTTAATTGTTCCAAAGTCCCAAAATGTGACCCAAAATAATGGAAAATAAAGAATAAAGAAAATTAAGCATATAACAAATCCACATAAAGCAAAACCTTACATATAACAGTTATAGCTGCTGGAAGCTGCAAATCACTTTCTATTATGAGGATAGAAGCTTCTTTGGGCCATGCACTTTATATACAATGTACAAGACAAAAAGAAAATGGGGCCTCACCTGGTGCTCAAAGGAGCCGCTCATTCTGGTATATGTACAGAGCAAGTAGTATCACACAATACCGTAGAAAGCCCCAATCACTGCACTTCACTAATACAGGGGTTTTACAAGAAAAAGGTTCATAATTAGTTGGATCTTCCAGTCAATCACATGTGCCAAAGATCGGCAGTGTCTGTAACATTGTATGGTGAAGCCAGAGTCAGCATACAGGGTGCATGTATGAATGGGCTGTGCCTGATATCTGCTGTTTTTACAGCCCAATATCAGGCACAGCCCCGTTCATACATTTTTAAAAAGTCCCGCACGCAACTACGGTGCGGATTACATAGCACCAGAGTGAGGCAGGGAGCATAAGAACAATAGATAAGAGTATAGTAGCGCCTGCCCTATGGCATTTATAGGCTCATTACAGTTGTAACAGGTATACCACTTTCAATGTTATATTCCTGAGCCAGATCTGGCGCCCGCGCGCTGGATTTTGCCTGATTTCTGACCCGCTGTATATGTCTTTTTTATGCACATGAAATTTTGTTTGTTAAATCCTAATTTAATGCATGTCGTCCACAATGTCCAATATCCCAGGAATGACTCTCGGTCATATATCTACCTACCTACTGGGGGTCTATATGACTGCCTACAGGGAGTCTTTATATCTACTTACAGGGGTTCTAGAGACCTACCTAGATGGGGCCTTACCTATCTGACTACCTAATTTTGGGGGTGTGCCTATGTACTATAATGGGGGTTTACTTACCTGCTACATAGGGACACAAAAGAAAACTAAAACTTGGTACTCAAACAGGAGCCCCACAGCCATTTGAGGTACTTTTACTGTTTGGGACATAAGTGGTGGGTTTCACTATTTCCATTTGGGGCACTATAGATTGGAAGTTTGTACAGAGGGGGGAATTAGTAAGAAAGTGCTGGAAAAGTGAGGAGTCTAAGATGTTTGTGTGATAATTTCTGCAGGAACAAGTCAGGGCCAGGAGAAATCATCAGGATGATGTGGTATGGATGGAGCAAAAAAGGGAAAGCGAACAACTCATCAGAGAAGACGTCTTTTGTGAGTCCCCGGATGTAACTTTGTTGTAATCACTTATATAAGTACATAGTGCCTACATACAACTGGTATCTACCATTATATGGCCACTGCATGGTGGTAATATTGATCATAGTGTAATAGCCACTATGTTATAGTGATACAATATGTGTTCATGGTGTGGTGGCATTATTCAGTCACGATGTGGTGACGATATGTGGTGGCGTTATTCAGTCACTACATGTTGGTGGTATGTGGTAATGATATGTGGTGATATTATTCAGTCACTATGTGGTGGTGATATGTGGTCATGATGTGGTGCTATTATTTAGTCTCAAACAATTTAATGAAACAAAAGCCAACAACAGTGGAGGGTATACACCATCAAAAATGTCACTGCCTCAATAATGTGTCATGTGGCCTTGAACATCAATTACAGCTTGGCAACAATGTCTCAAGCTGTTCACAAGTCAAGTTATTCACCCCTTAGGCATGGCATCCCACTCATCTTGAAGGGCACCCATCAGGTCATTGGGTTCAGGAGAACAGAGTTACGAGCTTCTACACGGTGACTTAGCTGATCCCACTGTTATTTTTAAGGGGTTCAGGTCTGGAGAAAGTGCAGGACAGTTCATTTGAGGTAACCCAGTCTCCAACAGCTGCTCCCTAATGATGAGCTGGAACATTTTCGTCCATGAAGATGATATTAGCCCTTTGTTGTTCATGCAGAGGCAAAATGACTGGATTAATGATGTTATTCATGTAGTAGAGGCTATCACTGTACCATTCACAAAGTGTAGCACAGCCCTGTATTGACTAAACACACCTGCCCACGATATAACACCACCATCACCAAAGGATACAACAGTGGCTGATGCATAGCTCTCTCCTTGACGTCTCCAACATCGTTGGCTGCCATCATTTCTGCTCAGAGTGAATTGACTTTTATCACTGAACAGCACTAAGGATCACTGGTTCCTTGTCCCGTGTTGATGCTCTCTGGCCTGTGCCTGGTGGTGCGGTCAGGTACCCTTGCCAGTCGTCTAGAACGCAGAGCATGCTGATGTAAACTGTTATGAATGGTCTGACACAACACTTGGTTGCCTCTCACCTGCCTTAAATGTGTCTGGAGTTGTGTGACATTGTTTACAATGAAGCAGTCATCAGTGTGTGATGTAGCCAAAGGACGTCCACTTCTTTGCCTTTCTGGGACCCTTCCAGTCTCTCTGTATCTCTGTTACAATCTGGTGATGACACTCTGTGACACTCTAAGCTCAGTGGCCACTTCCATCTAAGAGCATCCTGCTTGGAGCCTCGCAATGGCAAATTACTGTTCATCAATTGTAAGGTGTTGCTGTGGCATCATGATGTCAAAATATGAACAACATGATGAGGAGCACCGTTTAAATTCAAATTCAAATTAATCCTCTAAATTTGTTGGGCGATTCAGGGGCTAAGCTCTTTGTTAGAGATACGGAGTTGTACAAAACGTACTGAAGCATTAAACATCTGGACATGTGCATTCTAAAGTTTAGTGATGGTCTGATTTGTTTAATTTTTTATAAAAAAAATGTTATGTGCATCCTAAAATTTCTAACAAAGGCCAAACATCCCTTACTTTTTGTGAATAGTGTATGTTCCCACAGTACTGAGCACTCACATTGTTTTCCCTCCTCTCTCGTAACTTCTAGTCCTAGAATGGTGCATGCCTGACAGAAAGATGAAATTGAACTACAGGTCCTATCCCTTTCCACGAAACTATAAAGTTCACTACATATACTATACTATACTATACTATATATAGGGTCAGGACAACCATCTACACATTAGATATAGTATCTCACAAAAGTTAGTACACCCGTCACATTTTTGTACATATTTTATTATATTTGTTATGGGACAACACTGGAGATATGACACTTTGATACAATGTAAAGCAGAAAGTATAAATGCATCCTCAAAATAGTCCATCATACAGCCATCAATGTCTAAACCACCGGAAACAAAAGTGAGTACAACCCTAAGTAAAATGGACAAATTTTGCCCAATTTACCATTTTCCCATAGTGTCTCAGGTGTGAATGGGGAGCAGGTGTGTTAAGTTTGATGTTATCACTCTCACACTCTCTCATACTGGTCACTGGAAGCTCAACATGGCACCTCATGGCAAAGAACTGTCTGAGAATCTCATAAAAGGAATTGTTGCTCTACATAAAGATGGCCTCAGGTATAAGAAGATTGACAACACTCTGAAACTGAGCTGCAGCATAGTGACCAAGATCATACAGCTGTTTTACAAGACAGGTGTCAGGACTGTGTTACTGGCCCTTTAAGATTTGTTGTTTCTGCCTCAGCTAGGGTTCGGCTTGGTGCTTAGTGGGTTAAGCACTTAAGCCAATCTCTGGCTGGAGCAAGGGTTTTAATCCTCTTTCTTTCTGCCAGCCTCTGCTGGTGATTACTTTTTGTGTCCTAACTGTCTGTTTTGCTCTGCTGTGCTGCTTTGCTGGTTTTTGGATTTTGGCTTGTCATAATGGTTACTCTACTGCTCTGACCTGTGGGATTTTGCATACTCCTGGTTTGACCTCAGCCTGTCTGACTATTATCTATTTGTCTTCTGTGGTGTTTGTTCGTTGTTTGTTGTACGTTTGTCTTCTGTCTGTTTGGCACACGTCTCACTTGGTACAGCTCAGGAAGAAGGATGAGTGCAGGGTTGCTCTGCTTAGGCATGGCAAGCCAGGGCAAAACAAGGGTGTCCCTCACAATAGTTTCCACTCAGAACAGGCCTCACCGTGGTTAACCAAAGTGTCAAATCCAGAGATTGTCTTGTCAAAATAGATGTATGAGTGCTGCCAGCATTGCTACAGAGGTTATAGAGGTGAGGGGCTAGCCTGTCAGTGATCAGACCAAATGCCGCACACTGCATCAAATTGGTCTGCTGTCGTCCCAGAAAGAAGCTGCTTCTAAAGATGATGCACAAGAAAGCCCACTTGCTGAAGACAAGCAGACTAAGGAAAAGGATCACTGGAACTATGTCCTATGGTGTGATGAGACCAAGATAAAATTATTTGTTTCAGATGGCGGAAAGCAGGTGAGGAGTACAAAGACAAGTGTGTCTTGTCTACAGTCAACCATGGTGGTGGGAGTGTCATGTTTTGGGGCTGCATGAGTGCTGCCAGCTGTGAAGAGCTATAGTTCACTAAGAGAGCCATGAATTCCAACATGTACTGTGACAAAATGGAAGTAGAGCATGATCTCCTCCATTTGGAAACTAGGCTGCAGGGCAGTATTCCTGCCTTAGTAAAGAAAATGAGGGCAAAGGTGTAGGACTGGCCAAGCATTTCTCCAGACCTAAACTCTATTGAGCATCTGTGGGGCATCCTCCAACAAAAGGCGGAGAAGCACAAAGTCTCTAACAACCACCAGCTCCATGATGTCATGGAGGAGTAGAAGAGGATTCCAGTGGCAACCCGTGAATCTCTAGTGAACTCCATGCCCAAGAGACTTAAGGCAGTGCTGGAAAATAATGGTGGACACACAAAATATTGACACTGGGCACAATTTGTCCATTTTCACTTAGAAGTGTACTCACTTTTGTTGCCAGCAATTTAGACATTGATGGCTGTGTGTTGAGTTATTTTGAGGGCACATCAAATATATACTGTTATACAAGCTGTACACTGACTACTTTACATTATATCAAAGTGTCATATCTTCAGAGTTTTCCCATGAAAAAATATAATACAATATTTACAAAAATATGTGAGATACTGTAATTGTCATATTCCTTTGACATCGGTGACTGTGTATGGGTCTCTCAAAACTGAATGATGCAGGAGTCCATTACTACCCTACAGACATCACTTTAAAGAGAATCTGTCACATAGATCATGCCACCCTTGCTGAGGACAGCACAAGTTAGTGACAGACATGCTGTTTCCAGCGCTGTGCCCCTTATTCTGTAAGATGCTGTAGTTTTTGAGAATTTAATGCTCAAATCTGGAAGTTTTCAGCCAGAAACGTCACAACTGATTAACCTATTACTTTTCCTTATATCCTAGTTAGCAGTAATGCTTTTTCCAAAATTCCTATGTCCTTTTTGATAGTTTCTTTAGTCCATGATGTGCCACTGTTTTTTTTAATTTGAATGACTATATGTATTGCTGCCACACCAGTGTGCATTTGTGTTTTTTTAAACAAAGTTTTTTCATGTGCAAAACCAAATGTTTTTTTTTTTACTTTATGTAAGGGATTAGTGGCGGACTCCATTTTGGTTTTTGTACCTCACCCACTTCCTCAGGTTTTAAAGTAGTGCAGTGTGCTATGAAGCAGGTCTCTCCGCTCCCTGAAGTGTGCTGGTCTGAATAGGACCCAGTTGAGGTAACGTTAGCATAGGATCCACTTACCTGAGGTCCCGGTGAAGTTTCGGAAGTGGGCTTAAGCAGTTCTGGCCAGAAGCTTGAACAAAGAATCTAATTTTTTTCCATATATCCTAGTTAGCAGTAATGCTTTTTCCAAAATTCCTATGTCCTTTTTGATAGTTTCTTTAGTCCATGATGTGCCACTGTTTTTTTTTTAATTTGAATGACTATATGTATTGCTGCCACACCAGTGTGCATTTGTGCTTTTTTTAAACAAAGTTTTTTCATGTACAAAACCAAATGTTTTTTTTTTCTTTACTTTATGTAAGGGATTAATGGCGGACTCAATTTTGGTTTTTGTATCTCACCAACTTCCTCAGGTTTTAAATCAGTGCAGTGTGCTTTGAAGCAGGTCTCTTCGCTCCCTGAAGTGTGCTGGTCTGAATAGGACCCAATAGAGGTAACGTTAGTGTAGGACCCACTTACCTGAGGTCCCGGTGAAGTTTCGGAAGTGGGCTTAAGCAGTTCTGGTGTGAACAAAGGTTTGTGTGAACAAAGAACCTCAATTTTTCCATATATCCTAGTTAGCAGTAATGCTTTTTCCAAAATTCCTATGTCCTTTTTGATAGTTTCTTTAGTCCATGATGTGCCACTGTTTTTTTGAATTTGAATAACCTATTACTTGAATAGGTAGAAACATGTGAATAACAATCAGGCGGGCGTGGCTGCCCTTGGATGGGCGGGGTGCTAACAGCTGCTCATGAATAAGCTTGACTCTTTTCTGGCTGAAAACTGCCAGATTTGAGCATTAAACACTCTGAAACTGCTGCACAGAATAAGAGACACAGTGCTGGAAACAGCAGGTCTGTCACTAGCTTGTGCTGTCCTCAGCAAGGGTGGCTTAACCTATGTGACAGGTTCCCTTTAAGCATTACTGAACATGCTAAAAGGTAAGGTTCAGTTGTTTGCATTTTCTTATTGCTTGACATCTTGAAGGGTTTTATAAACTTGACCACTTCCCCCCTTCTCTCTAGGCTTCATGCACATCATAGAAAGGTTATCACCTCTGCAGATCCCCTATTATCCAGAGTAGAGTGAAGCAAACAAATAAACTCTTTCTCTGCTGGACCTGGCTGATCATTCATTTTAATGTAATATTTTATCATATGACATATATTGAAATAAATTCACTTCTAGATGTGTTCATTATAATACAGTTTTAATAATATTTAGTTAACATGTTGAAGAATCCATAGTAAGTTCAGGGCCATCTCATCCATTGGACACACTAGGCAAGTGCCCAGGGGCCCCGCAAGCATAGGGCCCCAAGTGATAAATGCATGTCCCAGAATCACAGGGTGCATGCCCTGGATCACTAGGTCTGTGCTAGGTTGGTTCCTTCCACTGCCAATTAGTCTTATAGGCTGCAAACTGACTACAAGACGTCAGTGGAGTGTCCCGACATAGGTGGGGTGTTGAGACATGGGCTTGGGGGTGATTACAGGTATGGCCTCTTGTGGCGTCATGTTTGGACCAAGCTAGAAGTATGTCCTGGTGTGATGTCATGTATTTGGGCAGAATTATAAAGATTATGTCCTCGGCACTCTCAGTCCTTGAAGGGTGCATACCAATAGAAAGTGTACGTAGAAAGAAAAGTAGGTTGCACTCCAACGATTGAGAAGTAGCCCGGAACCTACTGAATATGAATTCTTTGAAACTCTAAACAATATATATCCTGAGTTAAAATTCACTCTTCATTGTAGTGAAACTCAGGTGAGTTTTTTGGATACACTTATCATCAAGGACTTAGATGGTTCTCTGCAAGTGGACTTATTCCGTAAACAAACAGATAGGAATAGTATATTGGAATACAAAAGCAACCATCCGAAGGCAGTCAAAAGAGCACTCCCCAGATCTCAGCTTGAACGAATTGAGAGGATAGTCTCTAAAGATGACACCTGCGAAATTCGTTTTGATGAAATGTGTGACAAATTCACACAGAGGGGGTATCCAAGATCATTATTGGAGGAGGAAAAAACTAAATTAGGGATTTCAGGACAGAGTAAAAGAAAAGATAATATGAAAAGGATTGCGTATGTCACGACGTTCCATCCTTTTGTGGTAAAAAATCCAAGGTGCCATTCGGAAAAACTGGCCGTTATTGGGTAAAGCTTATCATGAAATAGAAGAGTTTATGTTACCTCCCTTGAGCTGTTTTAAAAGGTCACCAAACCTATGTGATAAAATCATTCGTGCGGATGTGGGTAGTCTGGTGAAGACCCCGCGGCAAACTTTTTCGCAGACAGCCAGACAGGGTACTTACCCATGTCTGAGCTGTTCGCAGTGCTCTAATGTAACTAAGGGAGAATACATAACCCATCCCCATACTGGAAAGAGGATTAAGATAAAGAGTTTTTTCACATATAACTCCAGATTTGTAGTATATGTCATCAAATGTCCGTGCGGTCTCGCATACGTTGGGGAGACCACCCAGCGTGTGCGAGACCGTATCGCTAAACATAAGTTTTAATTTATTAAAAAAGGGGAGCTATTATTGCCCATTCCATCCCCTTTGTCGAGAAGAACCACAATGTCTCACAATTGAGATACCAGGTGGTTGATCATATTCTACCACTTCGACGTGGTGGTGATCGTATAAAACTATTGAAACAGAGAGAATCATACTGGATGTACCACCTGGATACTCTGTTTCCTAGAGGTATGAACAGAGAATTTGATTTTGGTATCAATTTGTGAAGGTATATGATGAGGATGTGACATTTGTATTAGATCTGTGATGTAAGATTCTTGCCATCTCACGTGTCTGTGCAGGAGGTTTTGGATATATTACACTGTGGAAACAACTCAAACTCTCATTGTTGCTCTTATTCATTCTCGTCTCGACTACTGTAACTCCTTGCTTATCGGTCTCCCTCTGTGCAAACTCTCCCCTCTCCAATCTGTCCTGAATGCCAGCAGACCAGGCTTGTCTTTCTTTCCAGCCGCTATACTGATGCCTCTCCCCTGGTCATCACTGCACTGGTTGCCTATCCATAAGGTTTACAACATAAACTCATCACTCTCACTCATAAAGGTCTCCACAACGCTGCTCCTCCCTACATCTCCTCCTCATCTCTGTCTACACCCCTACCCGCTTTTCTCTGCTCTGCTGATGATATCAGGTTTTCACTCAATCAATCATCCGAACCTCCCATGCACGTCTCCAAGACTTCACACGTGCGGAATCAGTTCTCTGGAACATGCTACCGCGGGTGATCAGGCCACAAAATCAGAACTCTCATAGCTTTAAAAGGGCCCTGAGAATACATCTTCTCACTCTGGCCTACCAGAATCCCTAATGCTAACACCCTTCCCCCCCCCCCCCCACACTCCCTCGCCGGCACTCATTAATTTTTGGCACTTAAATGTGTATAGATTACTGTTTTGGTGGCAGGTTCATCCGAATTCTACATAAAACAACCCCATATTTATGTCACATGGCTGGACCATTATAAATCTAGCACTTCTTAAACCCTTTGTCTCTCCCGTAAACCCTAATAGATTGTAAGCTCTTGCGAGCAGGGGCCCTCTCACCTTGTTTTCTCATCTGTAAGAGCTTTTCATTGTGCAATGTATTTCTTTTGTCTGTACCTACACCCTCCAAATTGTAAAGTGCTGCGGAATAAGTTGCCGCTATATAAATAAAGATTATTATTATTATTATATTATAAATTGCGCACCATTGTTGCGATGGATCTGGTGGGAATTTTTGACTATTTTCTGATTAGTATATAAAGGGGTTAAATTTATAGATCCATAAACGGGATACAGTTTATTGATTTTTATTACCTCATATGTTTATACATGTACTGATTAGATATAAGATCAGTGTAATCTGGCCACCTTATGTGTCTTTAGATATATCCATTTGGATGCATTATTGATGATGGATCCTTATTTTTATGAATCCAGGGGATATTTGTGATTGCTATATGTGAGGGCTGAATTGACAGTCATATATGGCCTATTCAGACATGTATATGACATTGTAATACCATATCAAAGTCATCTTATGCCCCCTTTTTACTAGAATTTCTTTACCTTGTTCGCTATCAATGTATTACATCAGGAATCGTTTTGTACTGGCAGCGCATGTGCGTTCTGCGCTGTGAGCCCGTGGAGTTCATCCCGGACTTGGGCGCTTAATGCGCATGCACGGGACCTATAAAGTCTTGCGCAACTAGCAGCGTGTTAATGCCGACTTCACAATCATGGACGCGTGTGATGGTAAGTTTTAGAGGGGAAAATGGATTTCTTTGAATTTAAAGTTTTGATCCAAAATTTATTTTTGGAAAACCCCCCTTTTGGATTTTCCCTGTAAATATTTGTCTCTATTGTGATTCAAATCCTTTTTTTTTAATCTGGTTGGTTTTTTCCCTTGTTTAGTTTAACTGTTTGATCAATGAGTGACATCAAATTGGTTGAATTTTTTTTTCCATGTATAAATAGCAAATTTTGTTGTTTTCATTTATATTTTTAGGGGATCAACAATAGTGAAATTTTTGGGAAGAAAACGATTAATATTAGAACACATAAAAAGGGAAAAAAATATTCGGGGGAAATCAACAAGAGAGGAGTTTTGGTTATTTTCTTTTTAAATAGTTTTTTGTTTTTACATTTTTTATTTTCTATTTTACTTTTCCATTTTTAGGTCCTTTAAGAATATCCCATAAGAAAAGGGAATGATATTTAAAGAATAGGTAAGAAATTAAAAATTTTGATGTTCAACATGACTAAAAAAAGGGGCTTTTTTTAAATTTAAAACAAAAAAACTGTTTTTTTTTTTTTAATTTTAGAGATTAAGGGAAAAAGATCTAATTTAAAAATCAAAACATTGCTTTTTAGAATCTTTGAAAAATCCTTTTGATATAAATAAACCATATAGGGCCTTTTTTTGCCCCCCAAATTTTTAATTTTAAAAAAACCCCCCCCCCCATTTGGAATGATTAAAGTTTTGTAGAACATAAATTTTTAAAAATTCCCCCAATCGGGGGAGTGCAACCTATTTTTTTTTTTTTTGTATTTGGGGGGCGGAGCCTTGCAACTGCTATGCCTGTTTTGTTGTTTTTTTTTTCAATTCTCCCTTTTCCCTTCAAAAAAATTGTAAGTTTGGGGAGTTTTTTCCGGGTTTCCGGGCGTGTATGAGGGGAGGCTGGGGTGAGGACCCCGGCCCCTTTCCCTTTCCGAAAAACGGCGCCCCCAGCAAAGGGCCTTTTAGTGCCAGGACACCGCACACTTTCCGGTGTTGGGAGCAGCATCCTGAAACAGGGGAGAGGGGAGCGGGCCATTTATTACCCACCCCGGGGGGATAGAAGGGCCGTCCAAATAGCGCCAGAGCAGCCCCGGCCCCCACATGGAGCGGCCCGCTCCTTAAAGGAGGCGCCCATTCCCAGGGGGGGGGAAGCTGAAGCGAAAAAGACTTTCCCCGGGGCTGGGAGCAAATTAATGCCATGGAACAAAGGTGGCAAAGCTACTGGCCCCGGGAAAATTTTTGCAGCATTAGAGGCCACTAAACACAACAGTGCCCCCCACAAAAATCTTCTTCTCACCCAACCCTTGTCTAACCCCCCAAGTTGATTAAAACATACTACCCAAATTACGAATTGGAAAAGAAAGAATGGGGCTGTGGAAAGAGAAATTCGGGGACCCAAAAAGTAATATCCCATGGGCTGCTTTTAAAAAAAACCCCATGCTCGGGAGAAATTGGACGATCTTGAAAACAGGCGAGAAGAAACCAGTTAAACATAGGGTTCCGAAACGGGAAAAACCAAAGGGACCTGTGTCTTGGCTCGAAGGACTTTCCCTCCCCTACGGGTCTGGACGAGCGTTTAAAAAGGGGTGGAAAAAAAGCCCAAAAATTGGCCCCACAACCGGCCCCAGAAAGAGGGGGGTAGAAAACAAGGCCTGACCCTAATATTTAAAATATCGGGGACTTTGCAAGAAGACCCCTTTTTACTTCAAGCATACAGAAAAGCTGGTAGAAGAGCACAACCTGCAGGGAAAAAATAGGCTGATGTTTTTGCGGAATTATTCAGCGAAGTTCGGGGAAAAAGGGGCGCCAATTTGAAAACGTTTGCTCATCTCTAGTTAAAAAGCAATTTTCTTTTTCATATTTCAGTCCCCCGGGCGGATTTAAAGATATTTGTCACAATAAAACCCCAAAAATCTGCTCGACACCTGAAGGGGGCGGGAAACTTTGGAAAAAGGGATCCAGACGGGAAAAGGGGGACCCCACACACCAACAAGGAAGGGGCCCTTTGGGCGAGTATTCAAGGAGATCAGTCCCCCGACCACTAACCACCCTGAAAAATTTCAAGAAAAACAGCAACGCCACACCCTGAGAGGGGGGAAAATTTCAAGTCATCTAAACGAAGTGATAAAGGAGGGTCCCCCGGGTGGAGGCTGATATTGGTATTTTGATATTTTATAAAGTGTCTTGAATGGAGCATTAGGAGAGGTTTTTTTTTTATAATCGTCTGTTATATGTTTTCCCCCCCCAAAAGGGTTTATTCAAAATTTTTTGGGATATTGCAAGATGTCGGGGGGTATCTGAAAATATGTTTCTAGAGCATAAGGAGGAGGATAGGGGCGGAGGATTGGTGGGGGGTAATGTTACACGGAGAGGTTGGAAGGGGCGGGGCCCCTGAGCAGATCCCCTCCCTTACCAATATACATGAAAAAAGGAAAAGTCAGGGGAATCCGGTGGGGGGGGGGAGTTTTTTGTGTTCTTTTTTGTTGTTGGGGACATGTTATACAATTTCAATATTTTAGGTGATGTACAGGCCTGCTACTCTCATGGTGTGATGCTTGTTTGGGGTCTCAATTATGAGAATCGTAAGTTGGAACGTTAAGGGGTTAAAATCACCCCATAAAAGGTTGATGCTGCTGAGGCATTTGAAAGAGGCCCCTAAAACCCCGACATAGTATAAAAAAAAGAGACGCATTTGGAAAAGAATGCAGATTTTTTTCGAATTTAGAAGGTGGGGTGGGAAAAAATTTTTAGGGGTTTGGGGAAGTGGGGGGGGGGTAAGGCGGGGGGTACTCAGGTTAATTCACAAAAATCAACCTGAAAAAAATAATCGCGCAAGAACAGGATGAGAAAGGAAGGTGGGTTAAGTTAAGATGGATTACCCACGGGTAGACTTTTTACACAATTTTTTACGCGCCTAACAGGAAAAAAATTCGGGGTTTCTTTGAACCTGGAAGTCAGAATTGAAATAGGAAGCCCTATAAATGTGGGGGGGAGGGACTTAAAATATTAAGTACCTTAAAAGACAAAAACGGGCAAACCCAGGGGTGGGGACATGACGTGAGAGAAGTATTTTGCTCCGGAAACTATGCGACAAAAAGTTTCTCAAGGAGCTTGAAAAAGTAAAACCCGGGTAGGCAGTTCCCCCAAAACTTCCCCCCCTCCCGCCCCAGCAATCATGGTCACGGAAAGACTTTTGTTAGAAAACCAACGAATGCTGAAAAAAATTGGGGAGGACAGATTATAAAGAAAAGGGCATATCGGATCATGCCCCCCAATTTTACATAGACATTAGAGGATCTTATGAAAAAAAGGTTCCGACAAATTGGGCGGTTTAGTATCATTGGCGAAGACAA
>JAODAL010025543.1:10000-58436 GCA_025379985.1 Phyllomedusa bahiana | reverse complement strand
AAGACAGAGGGAAGCCATAAATTAAAATGATTATCAAACTATCAAACTTATATTCAATTCTGTTTCACAGACGATGAGTTGAAATGTAAAAAACTTTCTGCTTTAAAGCCAACTTGTCACAAATGGCATAAGTCATGGCCCTTACTCATAGAATAAAGATACGTTTGTTCCAAGTTGATTCCTTATATACCCTACAATATAAAATATCAATTGCTCTCACCTGTGTGCTGTACAACTGAGTCAAATCATGAGGCAAATGCTGCATGTCCAGCATCTGGAGCGAAAAGGACCAGAGTATGACATGCAGACATGCGCAGCAACAAAAAAAAGAAACAAAATACAACATGCGCAGAAGCTCTACAGCACATCCACATCAGTTACTGCGCAATAAAAACACTCGTCAGGACACCTAAATCAAAAGGCACATACAGGTGTCCCAACCTAATGAAAAAGCACTGTATGATTGAAAAAGGAAGATAGCGCAACAGGTGATAAGATAACAGAAAGAAAAAAATGATAAATGACTCATTCTACGAAAGGATAATTCTGCTATAAAACTTATTAGTCTAAGATAATGACTATGCAAATAATCCTTTTATTTAATTTTTATTTTTCAAATGTAGTAAAACATTACAAAATCTATACAAATTTGTTATCGCCAAAACTGTACCAACCCAAGCAGAATAAAGATAACCTGCCATTTATTTTACTTAAACAAATCACCCAATTTTATTTTTCTCTAGTTACACTCCACAAAGAATTTCTTTTTGGTTCTTCAACACATTTTGTAGTGCGTGAAAGTGTACCATTGAAAAATACAACTCATTCTGCAAAAACAAGCCTTAAGATGGGTATATGGAAAAAAAAAAAACAGTTATGACTCTTGAAAGACTTGGAGGAAGGAAATAAAAATGAAACATGGGTCAGTCACTAAAGGGTAAATATTTATTTTTTAAACATTGAGTTTTTATTAAAGTTTGCAAACATTAAAACATTCACAAATGAGTCACAAGACAAAGTAACAAAGGTCTGCAACAAAGCAGAAACATCCATGTCACAACAGGTACATAAATTTAAAATTTTAGCACAGGTACTTCAATTTAAAATATTAGGAAAGGCTAGTCACACTAAGGGCGACATGTATGAATCTCGCCATGTCGGAGCGCACGTTTTCGCCAGTTTTCCGTTGAAATTTGCGCCTCATGTATGTCGGCGCTGAGGTGCGCTCATACATACGGTGTAAAGTCCGCCGCGCCTCGCCAGTGTGTGAGACGCAGTGCGGGACTTAGGCGCAGTGCGGGACTGCGCCTAAGATTCGCCGCCCGACGTAGTGCGATCATACATGCCGTGTAAAGTCCGCCGCACCTCAACAGTGTGTGGGGCGCAGTGCGGGACTTAGGCGCAGAAGGGACTGCGTCTAACATGTATTCTGATTCGAGACAAGCTAGAAAACAGCGAGAAATCATTAAAGATGTCCGTGCGGCATGGAGTATGAATCAAAAAATCTCCTTTATTAGGTGTAAAACATTCTCTGAAAAAGAGCTCAAACCTACCAAAAAAATACATAAATAAAATCACTTTCAAAAATCAAGAACGGCGCTACAACCAGAATTTGGATATTGGAAATTGCCGAGAAATACATTAATTCAAATTCTGTAAGCGCTTCTCATTGGTCGGCAGAAACCAGCCAATCAGAATAGGAGCGACAGTGACCCATTAAAACCTATGGAGAAGTATTGACCAATCAAATTCAAAGGCGGGACAGTTAAAAATACAGTAAAAATGCAGAAAAGAGCGGTTGAGCTACTTATCTCATAGAGTTCTATGGGGAAAAGAAATGCAGAGCGAGATCTGTTTGTGATTGGCTCAGTTAAAAGAGGCGCGCTTATTTGGACCAATGGGAAAGAAAGCGCCTCTATGGGTTTTCTAATGCAATCTATAATAAAACTGTACATGCCCGAAATAAAATGATAAGACTCACGAAGTTGTGCCGATGTGTATATAAAATGAACAATAATATGGGTGAAACAAAAAAAAATATTAATTCAATAAATTCATTTTTATTTCTTTATTTTCGTTACACCCATACTATTGATCAGTGGCTAATGAAAATAAAGAAATAAAATATACTTCGGGAGTATTATCATTTTATTTCGGGAATGTACAATTTTATTATAGATTGCATTAGAAAACCCATAAGAGTGTCGCTCGCTCTCCCATTGGTCCAAATAACCGCACCTCTTTTAACTTAGCCAATCAAGAACAGAGCTCGCTCTGCACTTCTTTTCCCCATAGAACTCTATGAGAAGGTAGCTCAGCCGCTGATTGGCTAAGCTGGACAAGCCCCTCTTCCTCCAACCAATCACAGTACTAAATATTTCCCATAGACAGTAATAACTTTTAGGGCGCCCTTCTATTGCGCCCTTCTTTCTCCACTCAAAATAGACGCACTACATATGACTGGTGGATTCATATCTGCCGCCTGGGCTCAACCAATCAGCTCTTTTCTGCCTTTTTTACTGTATTTTGAACTGTCCCACCTTTTCATTTGATTGGTCAAGACTTCTCCATAGGTTATAATGGGACACTGTCGCTCCTATTCTGATTGGTTGGTTTCTGCCGACCAATGAGAAGAGCTTACAGATTTTTAATTACTGTATTTCCCGGCAATTCTCTATATCGCAATTCCTGATGTAGCGCCGGTGACGGCAAAAACGCGTTGTTAGGGATTTGATTGATTTATGTTTATAGAAGGTTTCAGCTCTTTTTCAGATAATATTTTACACTTAATAAAAAAGATTTTTAAATCATACTCCATGCCGCACGGCGCTGAGAGCCGAGATTTCATTGCCCCGATCCTCTCCATAGACTACAATGGGGCAAGTAGCCGCGCTCTGATTGGCTGTGATAGCCAAGTCCCGCTAGCTCAACCAATCAGCTATTTTCTGCATTTTTACTGTATTTTTTTTAACTGTCCGCCTTTGAATTTGATTGGGCAATACTTCTCCATAGGGTTTTAATGGGTCCCTGTCGCTCCTATTCTGATTGGTTGGTTTTTGCCGACCAATGAGAAAAGCTTTCAGAATTTGAATTACTGTATTTCCCGGCAATTTCCAAGATCCTAATTCCTGATGTTGCGCCGTTCTAGATTTTTTGAAAGTGATTTTTTTTTTTTGAAGTTGAGCTCTTTTCTGAAAAGTTTTACACCTAATAAAAGCGATTTTTTTGGAAAACATAAATCCTTTGCCACACGGAGCTGAGAGCCGAAATGGATTTCTGTTGCGATCTTCTATATGTTTCCTCTCATGTTATGTTCTCGCTTTACTTCGCCTCCGCCGGCTCATTTAGACCAGAATCAACCAGGTCTGCTTATCGGAGCTGCCAAGCGCTGCAATGCGCCGCACTTTGCCGACCCGCGATCATACATGCCTCAGAGTTTTCGATCGCGCCGCGTCCCACTCCAGAACGACCACACCACGTCCATTGCACATCCCTTCATGTGAGGTGCAGCCAAAAGTGGCGAAGGCTGCGCCTAACATCGCATCCCTGTGTCCGACAGGGGATTCGGATCAGTGAGCCGCAGTATTCGCCAGAAAACAGGCGCAAATCCCGATCATACATGCCGCCCTAAGTATGCAAAACAAAGTCATTCACATAAAAATGACAGTTCGTATTAAAGACCAAAATACAGTTAATAAATGTAAATATACAACAAAAGTGTTATATATCCCAAAGGCCTAGTATGAAGGAAATCATTTAGCATAGAGTTGGACCAGACTAACCATCTGTTTCTCTTTTTGGATACTTAGTGTGGGGGAACAAGCAGACAAGTCTCACTATTGGAAATGTACATTAACTCGATTCAGAACTTCTGCGAAGTTTAGAGGGGCCGAAGATTTCCAGTGATGGGCAATAGTCAGACAGGCAGCCATGAGAATCTGTCGAATTACGGGCTGGTGGGAGAACGAAAGCTCCCTCAGTGAAATATCCCGGGGGGAAAACTTTTGGGGAAAACCCCTAAACCCTTTTTCAGGAATAAAAAATTAAAAAATTAATTGTTCAACTCTCGACCAAAATTTCTTTGTAAGGGGGCAGGCCCCCACCACAGGGGTGTAAAAAAAGGGGGCCAGGGGGATCCACACTGCTCCAACACATTTTGGAAAAAACCTTGGACATTTGATGACGCTTACGGAGGAGATACCACCTAAAATTTAATTTTTCTTGATATTCCCCAGGGGGTTAAAAAGGGGGAATTTTTTTGGAAATTTGAATTGAAACTGACAACCATACTAAGGGGAATTTTTAGATAGCTTCTTGAACACAAAAAAACCCTCATTTCCCACACTGCGATTTTAAAAACAAAAAAATTTTTCCTTTTCCCCAAATTGATACGTGACCCATGACTTTCTTTTTATAAACCAAAACAAAAAATAAATATAAAACGGAGAAAAAAAACCTTTTACGTTTTTTTAGTGACAGAAGAAAAAAATTTTTTAAATTTTCATAGCAGCACTTACTTACCTTATGAATTTGGAGTCCTCCATGGGAAATTTTACATTGGGGAAGAAACAAAGCTTGACACTGAATGCCAATTCACCACGAGGAACCCAAAGCCCATGGTGGGACGTTTCGAGGTTTGCCCCACCATCCGGGGGATACCCAAAAAATTCACCGTCTAAAGAAGGAGGACACCCCCTCCAAAACGTCACAGGGTTCCCTCAGGAGAGAGCCCTGTTTCGTCCCAAATAACTTTTTAATATCATAAAACACTATTTAGGGGTCCAAAAAAATTTTAGAATATGATTAGATAGTTTCTTCTCCACCGGAAACATAAAAACCCTTGGGTAAAGGTATGCAGGGGAAAAGGGCCCCGGGCACCAGTTTTGCTATTCAAAAGAAAAGTTAAAAAGGGTTTTTAAAATTTTGAAGGGGGAGGAATTTTCAGAGTGGAAAATGGCATTTTGGGGTTTTTGGTAGAAAAAATGAAAAAATGTGATTTTGGCAATAAACTTTGGCAATGAAAAGTAAAGCGAGGTCCCCAAAAGTTTTTGAAAACTATTTCCTTTTGAACAAAATCCCAAATGATTAGATACCCACATTACCCAAAGGTTTTAAGGGGCAATGTTAAAAAAGGGAAACCCAATTGCTTTGGGACAAGGGGGCTTTTTTCTTTATAAATGGGGAAAAGCCACATTTTTGTACCGAGACTTAATGGGATGTTAAAGCTGCAATAAAAAAAAAAAAGAAAAAAGGAAGTTTGGGAAAACCACAAGTCAAGTTTATACACGGAAATTTGGAACCGCCTTTTCCCCCACCTTTTTTTCTATTGTAAAATACGTTTTTTAATCCTTCTTTTTTTGGACCCCAAAAAAAATTTTTAAGTTTTTAAGGTTTGGGGGTTTGGTTAAATTTAAGGTTTAGGAATAAAAGGAACAGAAAGCTAAAGAAACAAAAGGGGAAATTTTTTTGGAAGCAGGAGAAATTTTGGTTAAATAATTTTTAGCTATCCAGACTGGGGGGAAAGGGTAAAGCTTATTTTTTTTAAATTGGTCATAAAAAAATCAAATGTTCCCTTTTTGGCCCCTCAAGGGCCCTTAACAAGCTAAAGGAAAAAATTTTTTGATGCCCAAAAAATTTAAAACAAAAGAATAAAAACCAGCAAAAACCAAACGGGTTTTGAAAAATTGGGTTTGTGGGGAGTGGGGAAATTTTGGTTTTGATTTATTTTTAAAACTTATAAAAGGAAACATTTGAGTATAGCTTAAAATATCCACGGGGCGGGGTAGAATGGGCAAATTTCTACACAGGACACATTGTAAGCTTTCACTTTTTTATGAAAATGTTTACTTACTTTAAATGCCCAAAAATTAAAGGAATTTCTAATTAGCTGGGGCCAAAAGGGTTATATACAAAAATTAAAAAAAAATTTGGGAGAGTGGACAGCCGGCCTTTTTCCGTTTTTTGATAGAAAAGGGAATCTGAGGAAATCCTAAGGAAAACCCCTTTACCCTTGAGGGAAATTGGAGTAAATGGATTTAAATTGGGCCAAAAAACGGGCCCGAAAAACCCCAAATTTAATTAAAAAATTCAAAAAATTTTAAAATCCCAAATTTATGCTTTTTAAAAAGGTTTTTTCCCCTTTCGAGGGAAAAGAAAAAAAAAGGGGGAGACCCTTTCTTTTAATAATTTCAGAATTTTAAGCACCGCCCAAAACCCCAAATTTTCGGGTTTTGCCTACCTTTAAAAAACCCACTTGGCCAAATTTAATTAGAAAGGGGAAAAGTACCTGTTAATTAAAATTTGCTAAGATTTTGCAAAATTTTCTTTATACCCCCCAAACCCAAAGGAAATTAAAATTGGTCAAAAAATTTGAAAAAAACATCTTGGGGTTTTCCTGGCATAGGAATCCTGGTGATGGTAGCCGTCAACATCTTTGCAGGGGGGGCTGCTATGAATAATTGAGTTAAAGGTGTTCAGAAGATGAGGGGAGAGAGTAGATTTAAAAAAATTGTAGTATTCATTACTTAGACCATCTGAGACTGGAGCTTTATTAAGTTTGGATTGGGAAATGGTATGATCTAATTCTAACTGGGAAATGGGAGGATTCAATAAAGCTAACTGATCAATATTAATGTCGGGAAGATTTGTAGTATTGCGCAAAGAAATTTGCAATAAGTTGGGGATCAAACATTTTTTGGCCTTGTATAGTGAGAAAAATGGTTTTTAATCTGGCTTGAATTTGTTTTTATCTACGAGCTAGTAATTTATTTGGGCGATCTCCTTGGAAGTAAAATTCTCAACAGAATTTAGCCATGTTAGCTTCATAATTTTGAAGGTTTATAATTTTCAATTGGTGCTTTAGGGAAGACAACTCTTTTATAATGGCTGGAGAAGGAGTTGCTTTAACTATGTGATCTGTTAACTGCATTCTGTCTAGAAGATCATTAAGTTGTTTCTCTCTCCTACGTTTCTCCCTAGAAGTCAGCTTAATAAAGACACCGTGTGTAAACGCCTTATGAGCACATCAAAGCATCTCAGGAGAAGAGGCAGAGGCTGTGTTAAAGTCAAAATGTTCTTGTAAAGCATTTTTTATCTCTGAAGTTATAGAGTTTGATTTCAATAGAAAATTATTGAGCTTCCAAGTCGAACAAAAAGGAAGAGAGAAGTGGTCTTTAAGTGTAAGAAAAACAGGGGCATGGTCAGACCATGTTTTATAAGCTATTTTAGTGGAAAGAACATTAAATAAGGCCTGTCTATCCGTGAGAAAAAAGTCTATACTGGAGTGAGAATTATAAGGTGTTGAGTAAAATGTAAAATCAATGTCTTCGGGATGCGCCTAATGTCACAGATCATGTTTATTCTCTTCCACTAGAAAAGATCGTAAATAACATGGATTTCTAGAGGAGCCTTGTGACTAGAGATCGGCGAATCGATTCTAACAAAGTGGAATTTGTTTAGAATTTCATAAAAAATTCAAAATGGCCGCGAGCACATGGCGTGACATAGAGCAGAGAACTGTGGAAGGAAGAAAGGAACACCCTCAATGACATGTGCAGACATGCAGCCAATCAGTAGCCAGTGGGCTTCTGTGACGTCACAGCCCTATTAATATGGACACCATCTTAAATTCTCCTGTCATAGGCCTCTATCTGCTGCTTCTGCACTATATTGAACTCATTATAGTACAAACTTGTTTTATCAGCCACTGGGGCGAAAGAGCTTCACAAGTGTGTGTCATTTACACACTTGTTACTCAACCAGCGTTATTATCTATCTGTTACTGCACTATATTGTGTTTTTTATAAAACAAACTCGTTTTATCAGCGACTGGGGGGAAAGACCATCACAAGTGTGTGTCATTTACACATTTTGTTACTCAACCAGATTTTATCATTTTTGTTTTAGTTGTGGGGTATTCTCCCTAAAGTCCAGGGTGTGTGTATTTACTTGCCCCATATATGCGTCTATTCCATCTGTTTATTCTGTAGGGTATTTTATAACAAATGCTAATATTACCTCTTGATTGTGGGTTAATTTGGAGTAAAATACAAGGTGTGTGTATTTATTTGCCCCACGTATGCCTCAATTCCATCTGTTTGTGCTGTAGGGAATTTTATACTCAGGGTTAATTTAACCTCATGATTGTGGAGTAATTTGGAGTAAATTACAGGGTGTGTGTATCTATTTGCCCCATATATGCCTCAATTCCATCTATTTTTTCTGTACGGTATTTTATACCCAAGGGTTAATTTGACTTCTTGATTGTGGGTTAATTTGGAGTAAAATACAGGGTGTGTGCATTTATTTTCCACATATAGGCCTCAACTCCATTTGTTTATTCTGTAGGGTATTTTATACCCAAATGTTAATATGACCTCTTGATTGTGGGTTAATTTGGAGTAAAATACAAGGTGTGTGTATTTATTTGCCCCACATATGCCTCAATTCCATCTGTTTGTGCTGTAGGGAATTTA
The DNA here is from genome assembly GCA_025379985.1 of Phyllomedusa bahiana. Lineage (NCBI taxonomy): Eukaryota > Metazoa > Chordata > Amphibia > Anura > Hylidae > Phyllomedusa > Phyllomedusa bahiana. The sequence goes on along the minus strand of JAODAL010025543.1, from coordinate 49,962 downwards.
ATACTCAAGGGTTAATTTAACCTCATGATTGTGGGTTAATTTGGAGTAAAATACAGGGTGTGTGTATTTATTTTCCCCATATATGCCTCAACTCCATCTGTTTTTTCTGTAGGTTATTTTATACCCAAGGGTTAATTTAACCTCTTGATTGTTGGTTAATTTGAAGTAAAAATTCATGGTGTGTGTATGTATTTGCCCCATATATGCCTCAATTCCATCTGTTTTTTCTGTAGGGTATTTTATACCTAAGAGTTAATTTTACCTCTTGATTTTGGGTTAATTTGGAGTAAAATACAGGGTGTGTGTATTTTTTTCCCCATATATGCCTCAATTCCATCTGTCTTTTCTGTAGGTTATTTTATATCCAAGGGTTAATTTAGCCTGTTGTTAGTGGGTTAATTTAGAGTCAAATAGAGTGTGTGTGTATTTTTGCGCCATAGACAACTGAATTCCATCGGGTGTTTCTGTAGGGTATTTTAGAAACTAATTAATGTAGTGAACATAAAGCTGTCAGAAGATCAAAGAACTCAACCCCCGGGTTTGGAACAGGTTGGCAAATGTGAGGGCACAACGGGTACCCATTGCAATGCCCAGAGCGGATGGCAGGACCTAGAATCAAGAAACAATGTTGGGTCAATTGAAAAATCATGGATACTAAGTAGGCATCCAATATTCTTCATTAATACCATATTTACTCCTTTATCAGTGTCCATTAACAATTTATTCTCTGGAAGACTAACTTACAAGTCTTGCAGAGACTAGACAGACTACTCCTTCAGTACATAATGTTAACAAGAATCATCCACCAATGTCACTTACAAAGTATAAATAATCCAAACAACACAACATCATAAAATATTGCAAGAAAACTATATATACTTTGGAAGACAGCGCAATGCTCAAAGACTGGCCCAACTTCTCGTTCAGTTCCCTCAGCTAGAGAACTACTATGTGGTCTGGGTTCTTCAACACTATACAGCAAGGACGAACTATTTGAGGACAGACAGGAGGTACTTGGCAGCAAAGAGGTGGGGCAGACATCTGCTGCTTCTTGCCGTAGGCGGGCAAGTAGTGATTGGAGGTGGCATGGGAGGTTATGTTGTGAGAGGTCAGGCTCTGCATATCGAGACCATTGAGGAGGACAGCATTGATGGGCAAACGGTAATCGATGACGATGTAGACAATAGCACTTGGGAGCCGGATGAAGCAAGGGCTTCATCATCATCGTCGGGAGAAGTGGGCGTCAGGTTGCGTGTCAGGCAGCGGCACAGCCAGCAAGTCGGTAGTGTGGTCATGAGTCAGCAGGTTGGCAGCAGTGCGAGGTCGGGAGCCAAACGGCCATGGGGTAGACCACCCGCTTAGCAGGTCCAAGAAAGTAGCGGCACAGGGGCTCGCAGAGGCAGCGGCGGTATTAGTCAGTCAGAGCGGAGCGTTGGCGGAAGCAGTCACCGAGGCGATTGCCAAGAGACAGCAGTATGAGTCCAACAATCCTAAGGTGCAGAAGCTGACCGTGCTCCTGTCCAAGTTGTTGGTACTGCAGTCCCTCCCTTTTCAAGTGGTGGACTCTGCACCATTCAGAGAACTAATGGCTTGGAGAGTCCCAAGCCTTTAATTCTTTTAGATAAAGGCAGTACCAGCCCTGCACAAATATGTATAACAGAAGGTGGGTCAGTCCTTGAGCCTATCGGTGTCTTCCAAGGTCCACAGCAGCACGGACATGTGGAGCTGTAAGTAAGGTAAGGGTCAGTAAATTTCCTTTACCGCTCACTAGGTGAATGTGCTTCCTGCCCAGCCACACCAGCGACTTGGACAGGAGACACCGCTTTCTACTTCACGTTGTCAAACTGCTGTTCCTGCGCCATTGTCCGCCTCCTCCTCCACCACCACCTCAGCCTCCACAAGTCTAAGTGCTGCTCCATCTTACCACATGGGCAGGGAAAGCAGTGTCACCCAGTTCTACAACTGGTTTGCCTGGGCAAAGTCACACAGGGGAGGAACTGCTCCGCGTCATGCAACATGAAATCAATGTGTGGCTTTCTCCATGACAACTGCAAATTGGAACCATGGTGAGAGATATGTAAGGAACATGGTGTCCACGCTGCACCAAGGAGGGCTGAGCCATGCGCCCTGCATGGCGCACGTGTTCAATCTGGTTGTCAAAAGGTTCCTGAAGTCTTTCACCCATCTGCAAGACATTCTAAAAATAAACAGGAGTACTCCCCTGTGTAATTTTGATGTCCGCCAGTGGCAGCTCATGTGAGACACCTGCCGTCTGCCTAGGCCCTTTGTGGAGGCCACGTTATTTGTCAGTCGCTAGGACTACGGGATGAATAACGTCATTCCACTGCTTCATGTCTTGGAACAGATGCTGCAAAATCTGTCTGGTCAGGGGACTGGAGACATGGCGACTACATCTCATGGCCACATGAGTCCGGTGGGGGCTGAACTGGAGGAGGAGGAGGACATTGGAGCACAAGCAGTGTCTGGCGAAATTAGTGTTTTTTCTACTCAAGTGACAGGAGAGCAGGAGCAGCTGGAGGAGGTTGAAGGAGATGAGGAAGACAAGGCAGATGACCCAGACACACCTTGGCAGTATACAGTGTAGATGAAAGAAGGGAGTCCATCAGAGTCACTTGCACAGATGGCCCGCAGCATGCTGATTTGCCTGGCTAGTGACAGCTAAGTAGTCACCATCCGGCAGAGGGATGACTTCTGGCTCTCCACCCTCTTGGACCATCAGTATTGGTCCAATATGGGAGCCTTTTTTCCACCTGCTGAATGGGAGGAGAAACTCATGTACTATAGAGAAATCCTGTGAAGTCAGTTGGCCGCTGCTTATGTGCACCATCGTCCCTCCTCTGACAGGTCTGACCGGGGGGTTTCTCATCACTCACTTACCACTGCCATGGCTGCTGTAGGGAGGTGGGTGGGTAGGAGCAGCAGCAGCTCCATCGGCAGCAGCCTAAGTCTGGAGTTGTTGATGAGCAGCTTCCTTCACCCGCCTAGTGAGGAGGGTACTGAGCAGCAGCAGGACCTGGAGCAGACCTTGAACCAGCAGGTGGTGGCCTACTTGGACAGCACTCTGCCACCACAGGTAGAAGATCCGTTGAACTACTGGGCAGCCAAACTGGATGTGTGCCCGCAACTTGCCGAGTTTGCACTGGAGAAGCTGTCCTGCCCGGCCAGTATTTTGGCATCAAAGCGGATGATCAGTGCGGCGGGGGCCATAGTTACCCCAAGGAGAACCCGCTTGTTCACCCGAAATGTGGAGAGACTCACCTTTGTCAAGATGAATCAGGCGTGGATCGGCCAGGATTTCCACACACCAATGCCTTATGCATCATATTAGATCAGCTATGACGCCTCACCAAAACTTTGCAAAATACGTCTGGATTCAAACTACATGCCTCAACTACTATTCTGATGCTGCCACACGCCTGATGCCACACATCTGCTGCCAGCTGTTCCATCTGCCACCCACCATCTTTAACAGGCACTGGTATTGCCACCTTCCTCCACACTCTGTCATTGTGCCACTCTGTGGCCTAGTCATGCTTCTGCCAAATGACCACTATCTCACTCAAACAACATGTGGTTTCCTAATGCTGTTTCCACCCTCCACCACTCTATGACGTTGCCACTATGTTTGGTTTTCCCCTTCTTTTAATCTGTCAGAAGGAATGAAAAGGATCAGGATTGTCTGATGATTGGGTAGCCAAAAGCAGGAGTGGATACAGAACACAGAAGACATGCAAATATTCCATTTCCTGGTCATCTCTGTTTTGGATCAACTCCTGTTTCTTTTTGGCTTTAGCAATGCTGAAGAATTATTGACCGATTGAAAGCGGACACTGAGGGATGAAAGGAAGGGCAACATGATCAGTGACATCAACGCAAAATTACTGTCGACACCCTCTCCACTCTTTCAGGGGGGCTCTACATGTATCACCGTTTAACAGAATAGGTTCTGTCATGTTCTGTGGAATCATCTGATGTCTGTGTAAAAGGAGTGTGCTGTTTGACGATATAGTAGGATCTTGGCCCTCAACTCGATTCTTTCCAGATGGCGCTGACATTACCTTGTCAGGCTGCATTCCCACTTCAGTTATTTGGTCAGTTTTGCCACTGTAACTGCCCAGAGAAGGGAAGTGTGAAGCGATTCTAAGAGCGGCAGCTGTCATTTACGTGTCATACTAAAACACAGCATTGTATGAAGACTAGGAAGGGAGAGGCATGGACCGCACATCCTCACACTACGCGTTGATCTAATGCTTCTCAGCAAAACTTTACAAAAATTAACAGGAGGTTCTAAGCATACTTTTTGATCAAAATGTATAGGCCCACTTGCCACTTCATGGCGACCTCTTTAAAGTGGATCCCTACACTAAATGGGGGCAGCACTGCCTGGCGGCCACCACCACAGCGAAAGCCACACAGATGAGTGGTACAGCCCAGTGGCCCAACAGCACCACTGCTGCCAGACGTAGCCCCCTGGTTCTGTGCTACACCACCATAACAGCACAGCATCACAGCTACAATTGCCGCCATACAGCACCGCCACCAAAAAAAGGAAGGTTGACACAGCTTATCTTTCCTTGGTCTCCCTGCAAGTAGACTAAAAGGAGCAGGGCATTAACCCTTTTATACAGACTACTGCTAATTAAAAACACCTTGGCTAAATGGGGAAGAGCCCAGATTAAGGATGCCATCTCCACCAAGGATCCTCCGTCTTCCTTAAGTGAGCTTATCCATCTCGTAGAGATGGCAGGAGCTCCGTCAAGAGCATGAACCATTCACGTCAGATTGTCTACCCCGTCTTGCGCCGGTGTTCCTACAGCCTCTGCTGCCTCCTTCTCAGCTGGCCGTTGAAGAAGCCATGCAAGTGGACAGGGCCCACCTAACTCCGCAAGAACTATCACAATGATGTGAAGAGAACTTGTGCCTCTACTGCGGCAGCCCTGAACAATTCGGCAGGGGTTGTCCTCTTCATCTACAGCGTCTGGGAAACACGCACACCTAGGCTTCGTGGGAGAGGCGTCCCTAGATGTGAGCAATCCCTCTCCACATCTCACTGTGACAGTTCAGATAACAACCAATTTCAGAATCTCATTCCAAGTGTCCGCCTTCCTGGATTAAGGATCAGCAGGGAATTTTATGGACGCTACTCTGGTGTCTAAGTATCGCCTCCTGGTGGTCCACCTAGATCAACACCTGGTCATCTCGGCTGTTTGCGGTGAACTGTTAAGTGACTCTATCCACTTTCGGATGGAACCGGTGTGTTCAAATGGGAGTTTTACATAAAGAGAGGATCACATTCTTAGTGTTACCCCATTCTTCCTCCTGGGGCTTCCGTGGCTGCAGCGTCATGCTCATATGCTCAATTGAAAGATGGGTGAAGTTGTGCGTTGGAGTCTATACTGCTAGTCTCGCTGTTCATTGGCACCTCGCTGGGTGCGCCCCACTCATCCACGGCCATCTCCCAAACCTCTACCGGGTCTACCGGCATAGTATCAGGATTTCCAGGACGTTTTCTCTGAGAACCAGGCTGAAACTCTTCCTCCTCATCGTCCCTATGATTGCCCTATAAACCTACTGCCCGGGAATAGTCCCCCTGGGGTTGGTATCTACCCTCTCTCTGTACCCGAGACTCAGGTCATGTCGGCCTATGTTAAAGAAAATCTACTGAAGGACTTCATCTGCAAATGTACCTCTCCAGCGGGTGACGATTTCTTCTTTGTAGAGAAGAAGGATGGGTCACTGTGTTCTTGCATAAATTACTGCAGACTCAACAGAATCACCATTAAAAACCGGTACCCATTACCATTAATTACTGAACTCTTTGACTGACTCCGGGGAGCAAGAACCTTTTCCAAGTTAGATTTGAGGGGAGCTTATAATCTCATTCTGATCCGAGAGGGTGATGAGTGGAAGACGGCCTTCAACACGGGATGGGCACTTCAAATATCTGGTGATGCCCTTTGGCCTGTGCAATTCCTCAGCGGTTTTCCAAGAGTTTGTCAATGACATTTTCAGAGATCTCTTGTATACCTGCGTAGTCGTCTATCTGGATGACATTCTGTTTTTTTCACCCCGGGGTACGAAAGTCTTGCTCTCTGATTTCCCATTTCTACTGGTGGCCTGATCTTGCTAAGGATGTGAAGAAATTTGTGGAAGCCTGTACCACCTGTGCCCGCAACAAATCACCTCGCCTCAGACTTGCAGGTCTGCTGCAAACTTTGCTTGTTCCTAACAGTCCATGGGAACATATTGCTATGGACTTCACCGACCTACCTCCGCTGACGGTAATACCATCATCTGGTTGATCTGATCGATTTTCTGAAATGGTGCACTTTGTTCCACTGCCTGGTCTATCTTCTGCTCCTTGTCTCGCCAATCTCTTCTTTCAACAATCTTCCGGCTGCATGGCCCCCCCAACATTTGTTTCAGACCAGGTTTTCAGTTTGTCTCAAGATTTTTGGGGGGCCTCTGCTTTTAACCAAGTTAAAATTGGACTTTTCTTCCCGCTACCATCCGAAAACCAAAGGGCCCAAGTGGAAAAAAAAAAGAGTGAACCATTTTTGGGGCCATCTTTGCCACTTTGTAGTCAGTTTTCTGCGGGGCACCCCTATTTCCAGTGTCTTTTGGTCACACCCACTAAAAACCTTCGCTGCCCTCTGCCCCCCCAATTTTCGTGGAACAATCTGTCCGTATCATCTGCCTTTGGGAAGGAACCCCAGTCCCTCTTCGGGCCCTCACCCGTATAAAGGGGTTAAGCAGACAAAAAGAGAAACCTCCTAAATCCTTTTTCGGGAGACTGGGTATGCTGTACCCCGGATGCCGCCTGAAAATTTCCCCCAGTTACAAGCGGGGTCCCCGCATCTGGACCCTTTTGAAGTTCTGAGACGCACAACCCCTTTTGGGCAAAAAACTCCGGCTCCCCCTACTATCGCATCCCAAATTCCTTCCATGTCCCCCTGCTGAAACCGGCCATTTTTAAACCCCTTTAACCGCCGGAACTTTTTTAGCCTCTCTGACAGGGGCCCTTTTTTGAAAATCGGCATGGTCACTGTACGTAGAAAAAATTTTTTGACACTTTTACCAACCATTAAATTCAAACTGTTTTCTCTGACACATTGTGCTTTTAAATATAAAAAATTTTTTGGCCCAAAAAGACTTTTTTTTTTGTGAAAAAAATCAAAAATCGTGAAAAATGTAAAAAAAATTAACATTTTAAAATTTAAAAAAATTTCTTGTGTAAGACAGAAGTTATTCCACTAAAAATAGCTTATAACTACCATCAACCATATTTCTCTGTAAGTTGCATCGTTTTTTAAAATGCTTTTTTTTTTTTACGTCATTAGTTGTGGGGTTTTTTTATCGAAAAAGTTGAAATCGAAAGGGTTTTTTATGGGATCAATTTTCCAGTCATCGATTTTAAGGGTTTAAAATTTTGAGAAAAAACATCTAAAAATCGCCCCCTTTTTCGGCACTTTCCTGTAATTTGGCGGCCAGAAATCAGAAAAACAGAATAAGCGGGGTGACATGTTGTGCAACGTCTGACGGGAGTGGAATGGTTGCGATTGGCTGAAAAAACACTGACCCTCGTTTTACATAGAACATTTTTTTCCTTTTTCAGCCTCATGTCTCTCAGCTCTCATGGGAAAAGACCTGCGTCTGTCTGTGGCCAAAAGCTCAGCAAATTATCTATTTCTGCACAGAGAAACCTCTACTATTAGCGTGATCCGCCAATTTATTAAATTAGAGATTTAAAAATTTTATGTATTACTAGAAAATTTTAAAGCACACTACCGCTTAATTCACGGCGGTGGGAGCGGGGGGGGGGGGGCCCGCGGCGAACACAACAAGCTCTATCATAAAGAAACTTTGGATAAATTTCACCAAAATTTATGTAACATTTAGTGGAATATCTTTTTATTAACGTTTGCTATTGAAATATTTCCGGGAAAATTGGGGCAGCCGAACTTTATTGGGATAAACATCTTTTTCTAAAACTGCGGGTCCTTTTAGCTGCAAAACTCCATTTTTTATCATAACATTTCGATAGGGGTTCATTTTAATTTTGGACTGTGATATTCCCCCTTTCATTTTAAATTTACAATCCAGCAATCTTGTAGTCAGCACAGTTTTTTTTGTTGCCAAAAATACCGTGTATCGACGAAAACATCAATTACGTTTTTTTTTGACTTTTGCGCACCCAGTACTGTTCATTGACGCACATCTACAAAATCAAAAAACAAAATTTCATTTTCACCACAGGTAATTGAAAGGTGCAAAAAATACTTTTTATTAATCAAAACATAACAGTTACTGTTTTTTGATTTTTGGGCGCACCCCATACGTTCATTGACGGGGCATCTACGAAATTTTAAAAACAGCAATTCTATTTTCACCACGGGGTGAATTGAAAGGGCAAAAAATACCGTTTTATTAAATCAAAACTAACATTACGTGTTTTTTGACTTTGCGCACCCAGACTGTTTCATTGACCAGCATCTACGTAAATCTTAAAACAGAAAATTCTTATTCACCACAGGTGAATTGAAAGGTGCAAAAAATACCTTTTAATTATATCAAAACAAACAGTTAGTGTTTTTTGACTTTTGCGCACCCATACTTTTTCATTGACGCAGCACTACGTAAATCTTAAACAGAAATTCTATATTCACCACGGGTGAATGAAAGGGAAAAAAATACCGTTTTTTATACAAAACAAACAGTTACTGTTTTTTGACTTTTGCACACCCAGAAATTGTTCATTACGCAGCATCTACGTAAATTTTAAAAACAGCAATTCTATTCACCACAGTAATTTGAAAGGCAAAAAATACCTTTTATATATCAAACATAACATTTTATGTTTTTTATTTTTCGCACCCTTTACTTTTCATTAAAGCAGCATCTACGAAAAATCTTAAAACACAATTCTATATTCACCACAGGGAATTGAAAGGTCAAAAAAATCTTTTTATTATACAAAACAAAACGTTACTGTTTTTTGACTTTTGCGCCCCCCATACTTTCATGACCAGCATCAAACTAAATTTTAAAAAACGCAATTCTAATTCACCACAGGGAATTAAAAAGGGTGCAAAAAATACCTTTTATTTATAAAAACATAACTTTTTTCGTGTTTTTTACTTTTGCGACCCATACTGTTCATTGACGCAGCATCTACGTAAATCTTAAAACAAAATTCTAAATTCACCACAGGTAAATTTAAAAGGGTGAAAAAAATACCGTTTATTATACAAAACATAAATTACGTGTTTTTTTTATTTTTGCACACCCACATTGTTCATTACGCACATCTACTAAATTTTAAAACAGCAATTCTATATTCACCACAGGTAAATGAAAGGTGCAAAAATACAGTTTATTATATCAAAACAAACTTTTTACTGTTTTTTGACTTTTGCGCACCCAGACTGTTCTTTTGACGCAGCCTACGAAATTTTAAAAAACAAATTCTATATTCACCACAGTAATTGAAAGGGCAAAAAATCCTTTTATTATATCAAACATAACATTACGTGTTTTTTGTTTTTTTCGCACCCATACTGTTCATTGACGCAGCATCACTAAATCTTAAAACAGCAATTCAATTTTCCCCACGGGTAATTGAAAGGTGAAAAAAATACCGTTTATTTACAAACATAACAGTTACGTGTTTTTTATTTTTTTGCCCCCAGTACTGTTCATTGAGCAGCACTACGAAATTTTAAAAACAGAAATTTCTAATTCACCACAGTAATTGAAAGGTGAAAAAAATACAGTTATTTAAAAATCAAAACAAAACAGTTCTGTTTTTTGATTTTTTCGCACCCATATGTTCATTGACGCAGCACTACGTAAATCTTAAAACAGAAAATTCTATATTCACCCAGTGAATTAAAAGTGCAAAAAACATTTATATAAAAAACAAAAAGTTACTGTTTTTTTGACTTTTGCGCCCCCAGTACTTTTCATTGACGCAGCATCTCGAAAACTTAAAACAGAAATTTCTATTTTTCACCCAGGGAATTGAAAGGTGCAAAAAATCCCATTTATTATACCAAAACTAACAATAGGGTTTTTTTTGGACTTTTCCCACCCAAAAAAAAATTTTGTTATAACCCCTTGCATTTAAAATTTTAATCCAAAATTTTTTGTTTGATTAAGGATTTGGAATACTGATTTGCCGTTTTTTAAATAAGAGTTTTTTCCAAAACATTCCATACCTTCTCAAATTTTTATATTTCGGAAGGGACAAATGCAGGGGGTAACGAGCAAAGGGGGGGTACACATGGGGGGTAGAGGTACGAAGAAGGTGCCCTTCCAGTGCTGGCGACAACACGCATGCCAGCGGATCTCATTCGGGACCCCGGGCCCTGTAACTCTGGGTCGGGCCCCTGTGAATCAAGTAACGAACTCGTCGCCAATCTGTCCTTCAGTGGTTAATGAAACCTGCATCTAGCAGTTTTACCTCCTCGCCCTCCCCCACCCCCGGGCCCACAAATTCGTCACCACATCACATCCGTCCAACATGAAGCACCCCAAAAGTCAACTCTGACCCACCACTGGGGATAATCCATTTTCTGAAGCCTCTTTGATGACAAAATGCGGTTGGGGTCAAAGGCTGTTAAAAATCAAGAGGATGATTTTGTCTGCTTCGCCCATTACGATGCCATCAAGGAGGTGAAGGGAACCGGTCAATCGGCAAAAAAACAAGGCGTTTTCCAACGCCTTTGCAGTGCCCCTTTCTTTTAGCCCGCAGCTTCGGGTGCAGAAAGTCAGGGCACCAATCACCTTGTTGATATGATGATGAAAAGACGACATTGCGGATCCACCGGTCTTTTCCGCAGAATTTGCTTGCACCTTCATCATGGACGAGGAGGAAGAAAAATGGGGTGTGTCAATACGGGGGCCCGCCACAAAAAGGGAGGGCGGCAGAAGTCCCTGATATATTCCACCCCGCCACGGTCAGCGCAAACCCCCTCCTCCTTTTCGCCGTCAAAAAGGGCCAGACCTCTCAAGCCCGGGGCCCTTTTTGACAAGCCTCGATTCACCCACGATGTCATAGCCCCTTTTTTCCCTAAACCATAAGTAAGGGGAAGAAAACCCTTTAAATTTGGTTAACCACCACCAACAGTCTAGTCACACGCAATGCATGAGTTTTTAAATGGAGGGAACACTTGGGCCCAAAAAAAGGCCAGACCGACGCCGGGGGTCCAACCACGTCACACCCTCTGTCTTTCCCCTCCTCCTCCTCCGCCCCCACCAACTTCCCAGCTGCCCATGGGCTCTCAGAATCATGATCAGGGGTCAGCCTCCGCTTCACCCCCACCACCCCGAACCACCACACCACCCCGAGACCCATCCTACCCCCTCTCCCTTCCCCCAGTTTGATGACCGCACGCCGACAGCGGCCAGTCTACAGCCCCCTTCTTTTCTTCCAGTTTGGGAACAGAAAAAACACTTTAACCCAAACCATCCCAAACCAAAAGCCTGAATGTCGGCATTGCCAGCTTTTGGGCCCGGAAAGTTGCCTTTCCGCTGGGGAAACAGATGGGTTTTCCCCCACCATGGCCCTCGCCTGCCCCCAATACCAATGCCGAGCAGCATTCTTTGCCAGAAAACCTCCCTGCCCTGGGCCCGCCATGTGCATCTAAAATTTCAAGCGCTTGTCGCATCTGTGTCCGGAAAAGCCATCTCACCACCCCCACACATGGACTAGACACGGCCCAAAGGCCCGGGTATACTCTGTGACCTCACGGTGAGCTGGGTATGTCTTGGGTGACGGGGCTCTCAGGGTCGCGCACGCTCTTCAAACCGCAGGAGGTGCAGGGCTCTTTCCCCCAAGGGCCCTGGTGGATCACGTCCCGAGACACCAGGGCCGTTTGAAAATTTAATCCCTGGAGACCGTCCAACCCCCGGGCAGGGGGCTGTGGGCGGGGTCAACAACGAGACCGAGCGCTGCGGTGACAAAACCTTTTGCCCGGGAAGGTGGTGTCGATAACGGGGGAAATCTCGGCCGGGCCCTTAAAATCGGTAGGCTGGGGCACATCCCTTGCTGGGACATTCAGAACCTTTTCGCCAAAATTTCTAAAGACTACCCGGGGTGGACTGCCTGCTGAAAAAGGCTGAGGTTCGTTTGCACTTCCCCGTTCGCACCCTGCTACGCCCGCCTGGGTGCTGCAGCGTAGCTCGGCCCCCCCCGTCAAACCCCTCTCATTGTTGACGTGGCAACACCGGAATTCCACCCCCCAAATGCTCCAACATTTTGGCAGCAGCGCAAACCAATTTTCGCAGTAAAGAAGTACACATGGCCTGACAAGCAGCGTACAGACCTGGGTGTTTTAACCCCCGAGAGTGGAGGCAGGGGAAAGACCTGCACCATCCTTTCCAGTTTTGAAGAAGCCACCAAATGTCATGCGGACAATGCCCTTTCAGCATGACATTGGTTTATCTTTGTTCGAACGATCGTTGGACACTCTGAAACAACAGGTCCCGCCAGCGTGGGGGAGGGGACGGACACCATGCGGACACGAGCCTTTTTTCCGTCAAATCCACAAGGCCCGACAGTTTCACAATTTCATTGGTCTCAATTTTGGCAGTGTTCGGGTCCAAGCTAGTGCAAGGTGGCGCATCAGCTCTCAGGGTGCATCATCTCAGGCAACCAGGGGGTGTTTTTAACGTGCCGAGGCAGCGGGGAGGAGGAGGAGGGGAGGAGTAATCCTGACACCGTGTTTCCGACTCCCTCCTTGGAAAGAGGTTTTCGCCTTGAGGGGGAGGAGGAAGATATGAAGAACATTTGCTATGCCCCTCACCCAGAGGTTGGGAAATCAAGGGGTCCACCTCACATGAGTGCTTGGTGCTCCATTTCCTCCAACATACCTCGCATTAAGGCCATCAAAATGAAAACAATACTGGGGGGGCCACCCCCTGGGTCCCCGGGACAAAACAAAAACAGCACTTCCTTCCACCCACCCAAATAAAGTAAAAGCAGGAAATGAGACCTGCTGATTGGGTCAACTGGAACAACTGTTGCTCTGCTTCACGTTTCCCCCAAAAGCACGTGGAACAACATCACGACGGACAGCATAGAGTCCAATAGGCGAGCGGGACAGCAGGCAAGGGGGCAGAACCCCAATGGTGACCTCTGGGGAATCTTTGTTTACCACCCACCAACCATGCAATGCAGGGGACACATCCAACACACAGAGATCAGCTTAAGATCATGGTGCACGACTACGGTCCAAAACCAGTTTTTGAGTTTTCCGGACCAATAGACTTCTGGTACCAAAATGGACGAATGGCCCGACTGGCTCTTTACGCCCCTAGAGGTTTCCTGCCCACAGCCAGCGTCTATCTGACGGACCTTAGCACAGCTGGAGGTCATTACAGACAAACGCATCCGGGTTTCCACAGATAAGTGGGTCTTTTTACTTTTATCAAGATGAATCAGGGATGGATCCGATATGTTTGGGGCCCCAATTGCCCAGGTCACCGATTTTTCCGGGCTACTTCACATTCCTTTTCAAACAGAAAGGTCCTCTGAAAATTTTTTTTAAATGATCATTTCTTTGCAATTTTTATTTTCTTTCCCAAAATTATTTTTATGTTTTTTCTGTAGGAGACTGTTAAAAGGGCGCAAGGTTTCATGAAACACCGTATTCCATTTACTCACTTTATCTTAAGAATTTTTCGCATTTTCAATGGTTTTGAGTCAGTTGCTTGAGATACACAAAAATCATTCCTTTTGGAACGAAATGTGACTTTTTAAATGGGTTTCCCCTACAATTTTTTTAAAAGTGGCTGAGAATCATATTTATAAAAATTTTTTTGGGGCATTTGCTTGAATACAGCTAAAATTATGGTCCTTTGGGAAAAAAATGTGCTTCTAAGTGGCATTTCTCCCTCACAATTTTTAACAGTGGTGAGAAGTCATTTTTATAATTTTTTTGGGTCAGCTGCTTGAAAAGCAGCAAAACTACAGATCCATTAAAAAAAATTTTTTCAACAACATTTGTTCTTCACAATTGACCCAAAATGGCTCAAAAGGGGCCCGCTTTTTAATTTTTTTGGGGCATTTTTCTGTGACCCTGCAGCTAAACTACAGGTCCTAATCTAAAAAATGTTTTTTTCTAACAGACATTTTTCTTCACAATTTACCCAAAAGCTCAAGGTTCATGCTTTGAATTTTTTGGGGGGATTTTGCTTTACATGCCTAACACAGGGCCATTTTAAAAAATGTTGTTTTTTTAACAGACATTTGTTCTTCACAATTGTCAAGAGTGGCTCAAGGGTGAGGGTGCTGCCCGAAACAGGAATAGGTAGACACTTTTTAGTGCCCAGGACGGGTATAGTCAAGTCCAGTGAAACTAAAATGGTGGTTGAAAGACTCCTTTTTCCAGCACTTTTTAATGTGGGGTATGCAGGTTTTGGGGTCATGCTGGGGCCCCAGGAAAAGGATAGTCAATGTCCAGTGAAAACTAAAATGGTGGTTGAAAGTCTCCTTTCCCCGGGCACTTTTTAAATGTGGGGGTCATGCAGGTTTGGGCTCATGCTGTGGCCCAGGACAGGTATAGTCAATGTCCAGTGAAACTAAAATGGTGGTTGAAAGACTCCTTTTTCCGGCATTTTTTAAACTGTGGGTCAGACAGGTTTATTGGTCATTCTGCGGTACAGGACAGATATAGTTAGTGTCCAGTTCAACTAAAATGGGGGTTTTGAAAGCCCTCCTTTTTGCGGCACTTTTTAAAATCGGGGGGTCATGCAGGTTTGGGGCTCATGCTGCGTTCCAGGACAGGGATATTCAATGTCCAGTTCAAGTAAGATGATGGTTCAAATCATACTGCCTTCTGGCGCTTTTTAATTTGTGGGTAAATGCAGGTTTAAGGGTCGGCTGGGGTAACAAGACAGGGATAGTGAAGGGTTTCTGTGACTTTTTTTCTGTGACTTTTATAACCTAATGTGTTGCCTAAGATGTAGCACGTATCCATTTGACTTTGTGGATGTTAATTTCAGCTTCTCCACCTTGTTTGGGGGTAATAATGAAGGTGTTGTTGCTCTCCCATAGACTTTTAAAGGTAATGCTTTATAATCGATCTCACTATCGAAAAACCTTATCGATAGCGGCCGACTATCGACTATCGATCGATCTCGATAGCCAACGCAATCGCTCAACACTAGTCATTAGGGGCTTAGAAATTTTGTAGTGATTTTCAAATTTTCAAGAAAATTTGCAATATAAATTTTTTTAGGGACCAGTCCAGTTCTAATGTTATTTTGATTGGCCTGTATGTTAGATGCCCCAATAAATGACATCATTTAAGAAACTACACCCCTTAAAGAATTCAAAACAGCATTTAGGAAGTTTATTAACCCATTTGGTGTTTCACAGGAATTAAATCAAAGTGGAGGTGAAATTTAAAAATTTTACTTTTTTGCAGATTTCAATATTTATCCATTATTCACAAGAACACGGTAGATGTGATCAGGGAAATGCAACTTATTGATTCCCCAGATTGTGCCGTTTTCAGAGATATTCCATATGTGGGCCTAGTGCGCGATTTGGCTCAAAGACAAGCCCCAGAGTAGGAGGAGCACCTACTGGACTCTGGGGTCTCATTTTCATTATGATTTTATTTAGGCGCCATTTCAGGTTTGCAGACGCCCTTAGGTGTTAAAATTTAATAAACACCATTAAAAGGACCCCAAATTGGAAACTACACCCCTTAAGTAATATATCCAGGGGTGCAGTGAGTATATTGACCCCACAGGTGATTCACAATTTTTTTTTAGTGTTAAGCTGTGAAAATTAAAAATGTTATTTTTTTTCCAACAAACTGCAATTTTAGCTGAAAATGTTTCATTTTTCCAATGAATCCTGGAAAAAAAGCAATTTCTTCCAAGTTCGGCAATACCCTACATGTGAGTGTAAACTGCTGTTTGGGCACATGGCAGAGGGTACACGGGAGGGAGTGCTATTTGGCTTTTGGAACGCAGATTTTGGTGGAGCCATGTCGCATTCGCAAAGCCCCCAAAGTACCAAAACAGGTGAAACCTTCCAGAAGTCACCCCATTTTGGATTCGACACCACTCAGGGATCTCATCTAGGGGCGTACTGTGCATTTTGGGTGCACAGGTGTTCCATAGTTTTTTTTCAGTATTGGGCTATGAAAATGGGGGGAAAAAACGCAGTTTCGCCATTGTTTTTTGGGCTTCATTCTTACAATGTTCGACATACGGGATAAAAAACAGGATAACTTTACTATGGGGTCGGTAAAATTACAATGATATAAATTTTATATACTGTACATACTCGAGTATAAGCCGAGTCTTTCAGCACAAAAAATGTGCTGAAAAATACCCCCTCGGCTTATACTCGAGTCGCTGCCATGGCCCGTGCGCCGACAGGGACTCTTCAGCTATATGCGACTCCTCAGGGAGCGCATACAACTGAAGGCCGAGTACAGCCGACAGCCGACAGCCTCCGGGCACTGCGGTGGCCCGTGCTCTGTCGGCGATCTCTTCACCTGTATGCGACTTCTCCGGAGCGCATGCAGGAGAGGAGATACCACTGCGGAGCAGAGAGTGAGTGCTCCGTGCTCCGCAGTGGACTCCGGGCGGCCACAAACTCGCAGCCGTCCGGAGTTTCCGGCACAGGCAGCGTGTGTCATCACGCTGCGTACGCGGCCTGATGACATCACACTCCTGTGCCAGGAAGATGCAGGAGAGCGCACGGGAGGCGGAGCAGCGGGGAGGCGGAGCGGTGAGGGCGACGGAGCAGCGGGGAGCCAGGTAAGTGTTTTTTTTAAACCCTGTCTATACCTGCCTATAGCCTGCCTCGAGGACCTATACCTGCCTATAGCCTGCCTCGAGGACCTATACCTGCCTATAGCCCGCCTAGAGGACCTATACCTGCCTATACCCTGCCTATGGGGTCATATAGCGGCCTATACTAGCCTATTACCTTCCTATGGGGGACATATAGCTGCCTATATCTGTCTATGGGGGACATGAAACTGCCTATACCAGCCGATATACCCTGCCTATAGCTTGCCTAGAGGACCTATACCCTGCCTATACCCTGCCTGTAGCCTGCCTAGAGGACCTATACCTGCCTATAGCCCGCCTAGAGGACCTATAGCTGCCTATACCCTGCCTATAGCCTGCCTAGAGGACCTATACCTGCCTATAGCCTGCCTAGAGGACCTATACCTGCCTATACCCTGCCTATAGCCTGCCTAGAGGACCTATACCCTGCCTATAGCCTGCCTAGAGGACCTATACCTGCCTATACCCTGCCTATAGCCTGCCTAGAGGACCTATACCTGCCTATACCCTGCCTATTGGACCTATACCTGCCTATAACCTGCCTATGGGGACATATAGCTGCCTATACCAGCCTATAACCTGCCTATGGGGGACATATAGCTGCCTATATCTGTCTATGGGGGACATTAAACTGCCTATACCAGCCTATAACCTGCCTATGGGGGACATTAAACTGACTATAGCATGCTGTTACTGGCTTTGGGGGACATTAATCTTCTTATACCTGACTATATATGCTTATGGGTGACATTACACGTCCTAGACGTGCCTATATCTGCCTTTGGGGGACATTAAACTGCCTATGTAATTTTATTGGTATCTATTTTTATTTTTAAAATTCACCAGTAGCTGCTGCGTTTTCCACCCTAGGCTTATACTCGAGTCAATAAGCTTTCACGGTTTTTGTGGCAAAAGTAGGTGCCTTGGCTTATACTTGGGTCGGCTTATACTCGAGTATATACGGTAGTTTTTTTATGTTTTATTACTTTTACACAATAGAAATAGGTCTATAAAAATTGCGTTTTTATGTTGTTCGATTCTGACAACCATAGCTTTTTTATTTTTCTGTATATGGAGCTGATTATGGGCTTGTTTTTTGTGAGATGAGTTGACGTTTTAATTACTACCATTATGGGGGGCATATGACGCTTTGATCCCTTTTTATTAAGGTTTCTGTGAGGCATTTTGAACAAAATACAACATTCCTGGTAGTGTTTTTTATTTTTACTTTTTACAGCGGTCATCGTGCGGTATAAATGACATTCTAGCTGTACTCAGCAGGTCGATACGATTACAGTGATAGCAAATTTGTATATATTTTTTCATGTTTTACTGCTTTTACATAATAAAAACACTTTTATTCAAAAAGGAAAACACGTTTTTGCATTGTCACCGTCTGAGAGCCATAACTTTTTTATTTTTCTGTGTACAGAGCTGTGTAGGGACTTGTTTTTTGCGGGATGAGTTGACATTTTTATTGGTATAATTTTTGAGGGGACAAGACTTTTTTAGTTCAGTTTTAAATCTGTTTTTTGGAAGGCAGGGTGACAAAAATACTGCAATCCTAGGAGAGTTTTTTCATTTTTATTTTTAACAGCGCTCACTGTGCAGTATCCATGACAAGTTAGCTTTACTCTGTGGGTCGATACAATTACGGCGATACCCAATTTATATAGTTTTTTATGTTGAAGCACTAAAAAAAAATAAAAAAGTGTTGTGTTAAACAATTTTTATGCATCGCTGTCTTCTGAGAGCCATAACTTTTTTATTTTTCCGTATACAGAGAGATTTAAGGACTTTTTTTTGCAGGATGAACTGACATTTTAATTGGTACAAATTTGGTGTTTATATGAGTTTTTGATCGCTTTTTATGTGCAGCGGGATGAACAAAAATCGCAATTCTTTGATTGTTTTTTGAAATTTTTTTTTACAGTGCTCACCGTACGGGTTAATTAATATAACACTTTTATAGGACAGGTCGATACGCACGCGGCAATACCAAATATGGGTACTTTATTATTATTTTTGATCTTTTTTGGGGCGTTTGGCGTCTGTAAAGAGGAAAAGAGCGGTGTACGTGTTTTTATTTTATTTTTTGTGTTTGTGTTATACTTTTTTCACTTTTTTTTACTTTTTTAAAATTTACACTTTTTTTTTACTTTCCCCATAGGGGATTTATAACACCAATCTTCAGATCTTCTGAAGGTTGCTGTTATAAGGCAAGCCAGTACATAGCACTGTTGCTATGCACTGGTCGCCATGACAACTGTCAGTCACAATGCCCACACTTCAGTGGGGGCATTGTGACGTCACAGACTGCTCCGGGAAGTGATCTTCAGTTCCCGGGACAGTCTGGTAGGAGATCTTTGCTGCACTAACGTGCAGTAGCGCGCTGAGGAGCAGGCAGGAGGGGCTCCCTCTTCCTGCCTGCGACTTAGCTCCGACGATCTTAATTGATCATCGGAGTTAAGGGGTTAATCACCCGTAATTTACCACTGGTCCCATGTCGCGATCGCGCGCGGCTCACCCGAAAGTCCGCGCGACCGCCACGACGTATGCATACGTCCATTTGCGGGAAGTCACTACCCGCTAGGGCGAATGCATACGTCCAATGTCGGGAAGGGTTTAACCGCTTCTCATGAAAGGTGATTCCCCTTTCTCCTGTAGCTGATTCCACCAATGTCTTTATGGTTAAGGAGATCTTGGCCATGAAGACAGTTAGGGGAAGACGATTTTTCTTGGTCGATTGGAATGGGTTTGGGCCAGAAGAAAGGTCCTGGGAGCCGGAGGATAACATCCTGGATCAGGATCTGTTAATCATGTTTCTGCAGGCTAGAAAGAGGGGGAGGCCCATCACCACGCCGCCAACATTGAGCAGAGAGGCTGGAGTGCAGCGCATCGGGAGAGCGTGGAGTGAGGTAAGTGATTTATTATTTAACCTGCCCTATAGTCTTCCTAAATAGCTCCCCTGCCTGCCCATATACCCCCCAGCCTACCTATATACCCCCAGCCTGCCAGCATAGCCCCCCAGCCTGCCTAAATAGCCCCCCTGCCTGTCTATATACCCTCAGCTTGCCTGCATAGCCCCCCAGCCTGCCTGCATATCCCCCCTGCCTGCCTATATACCCCTCAGCCTACCTATATACCCCCAGCCTGCCTGCATAGCCCCCCCGCCTGCATAAATAGCCCCCCTGCCTGCCTATATACACCTCAGCCTACCTATATAACCCCAGCCTGCCTGCATAGCCCCCAGCCTGCCTGCATAGCCCCCAGCCTTCATAAATAGCCCCCCTGCCTGCCTATATACCCCCCAGCCTACCTATATACCCCCAGCCTGCCTACATAGTCCCCCAGCCTGCCTATATACCTCCAGCCGGCCTACATAGCCCCCCCAGCCCGCCTATTTCCCCCCCAGCCTGCCTGCATAGCCCCCAGCCTGCCTGCATAGCCCCCTCGCCTGCCTATATAGGCCAGCCTGCCTACACAGCCCCCCAGCCTGCCTACATAGTCCCACCCCAAGCCTGCCTATATAGCCCCCTAAAGCCTGCATATATAGCTCTCTGTCTGCCTGCCTGAATAGCCCTATAGCTTCCATAAAGCCTGTCTGCCTATATAGCCCCTTAAAGCTTGCCTACCTATATAGCCCCGAAGACTGCCTGTTTACCTATATGGGGCCCCTTTAGCTAGCTAAACCCTTCCTACCTACTTATATGGCCCCCCTAGCCCACCTAACCCCTGTCTACCTGTATGGCTCCCTATAGCTACCTAAACCCTGCCTGCCTATATGGGGACTCTATTGCCTACCTAATCCTTGACTATCTGGGGCCCCATATAGCCTATCTAAACCCTGCCTGCCTAAATGGACCCCATATAGCCAGGGGGGCAGGTGCTGGAAAAGTCAGGATTCTAAGATATTTGTGCCAAAATCTTCAGGGACAAGTGGTCGGGAGATGTCATGATGGCGGTCTGGACCGGATGCAAAACAAAAGGGGAAGTCAACGACTTGTCAGAGAAACGTCACCTGTGAGTCACAAGATGTAACTACACTTTAATCACTTATTTCTGCAGAGTCTGTGTACACTGGTGTCTACCACTATATGGTCACTGTATGGTGGTTATATACAGTCTGCAGAGCCTGTGTACACTGGTATATACCACTATATGGTCACTATATGGCGGTACTATTGGTCTTTGTGTACTGATCAGTAATAGTATAGGGGTATTATTCAGTCACTTTGTGGTCATGTTCTGGCGGTATAATCAGGTTCCTATGTAACAGGGTTATTGGTAATGTTGGTCTTGGTATAGTGGGATTTGTTTGGTAGCAGTATGATGGTGATATGTATGGTGAGGTATTTGCACCTTGTATCATCTACATTATCTGACAGCATGTCCTGGTAAATGTTCGTGGTCAGGGAGGTGGGCGAGGAGGGGGGGGGGGAGGGTAGGTGGCCCCATCCAAAAGTTTGCTTTGGGGCCCTGGCTTCTCTAGTTATGCCCCTGCACACAGCAGAAGACCTGGCTGAAGAGTACAGAAGTCAGTGCAGCTACAGATCAGTAAACACAAAAGGATAGGTTATTGGGGCTGATAGCTGTTCCACTTCCAATGATTGGAATCTGGCTATCAAAGCTCTCCAGACATGCTTACAATTGAAGGAGATCTGGAGAGCTCCTATCTATTCCCTCCCACTGCTCACACAGAATGAATCATGTGAGGACGCAGGAGCAAGCACATACAGTGTGGAGGCATATCTTTAGAGGGTGAAGATACGCCCTGCTATGAGAAACTTGCTCCTCTATGTTAGAATCCGAAGCTAGAAAACTGCTGAGAAGCCTGCAAAATGCTGAGGTGAGAAAACCCTTTAAGGTCTTATGTGTGAAAACTGTCTAGCAATAAGACTGTCTGTTGTTCTTGGCAAACAATCAGAGCTCAGCTTTCATTTCATAAAGTCCTGACTCCTGAGCTCTGATTGGTTGATATGGGCAACAAAGACAGTCTTACTGCTAAACAGTTTTCATGCATAAGGTTCTAAGACTATGCAGTGACATATGTCTTTAATGAGAAACCTTTGAGCCTTACAAAAGGTGTCCCTTGATTTCTTCAAATTTATGCAGGAATGTACACTTTTATAATTAAAAGTTGCTTAAGATTGTGGTCTGCTTTCTTTTAGATAAGTATTTAGTTAGTTTCTCTTTCACATTGCTAGATGTGTAAGCAGGTTTCTTGGGAATGCTGTTGTTGACTTTGTTTATCGAGGCTGTGTTAATATAGAAACACTATTATCTGTCACATCAATGCTGTGGCTGGTTTTGTTATGGTTAATGAAGTTATGGAAAGCTTTAACTGGTTGAGAAAAGTAGAACAGTGGATTATAAGAGCTCCCCTAATTTCCATGTAGACAGTTATTCTTCTGGAACCTACTAGGTTTATTTGTTCTACTATTCACATTGTTACTTTCCCATCAAATCTCCAAAGAATACCATGGATGACATGCATGAAATTTGTTGTATCAAGACCATTTTTCGCGTCTTTTTTTCAGTGTGTAAGGTGCCTGAATATATGAAATTGGTGAATGTGCATTCATAAATGCTGCCTAAGGTTCGAGATGCCTAGCATATGTGTTTGGTGCGCCGTGGTACTTTGATGCATCGGTGACACCGCAAACATGTATAAATGAATGTCAGAATTAGGTAATGGCTGCTAAAATACTTAAATGTGAAGGGGACTTATGGTAGATGCTGTAGTGGTTTAATTAATTTACATAATGTAATTTAAAATTAATTTTAGATAATATTAATTTTAAACAAATTTTATAGGAGATAATTTTATATTTTTGGAAATAACATTTTATATTAATTCTATATAATATAATTTATTATTACATCTATAGAATTTAATTTTATATAGTTTGATAATTCTCATAAATTACTTTTTATTATTTTACTGGGTTAGGTTGAGAAAAAGGGACATTTTTAGCACTGATGACAAATCTAGTTCCATTACGACTACTCAGGCTCAGGCAGACTACATTTAAATTGGTCTGGCTATTCGAGCAGTTATGCACCTCGTTTTGCCATCTTACATTCATAAATGTGTCTAATATGACGAATGTGGTGCGAAACACCTCCAGAACACCCCCACATGTTTGGGTGTTGGGTCTAACGCACAGTGCGCCAAACATGTCAGAATGACGCACCAGACATATTGAAAAAAAGCGCCCACTTTTGGAGCATTACACACCGGAGCAGTGAAAATAAGCTGTTCATACATGTCAACCCATGTTTCTACCGGTTCACATTCCAACTTGTCACTGTTTTTCACAGAACCAGTTCTATTATTCTTTCATGTTTTTATATTTTTCTACCTAGAAACCCTCACTTAACACCAGATAACTTACCCTACCTACTAAACACTTAGTACCCTTCCTATTTAAAAAAAAACAAAAAAAAACAATAGATATACGTTTCAAATAATCACAATCATGCAACAATACAGCATAAAATCAATTGTTACACAGAACAAGTGAACATGCAATAGAAAACAACTCAACAAGCCATGTCAAATAAAAATGTACAGGTTATGAGTTAGAAAGAGGTATTCATATAGCGAAGTGCTTGAGCATGCAATGATTTTAAAGGAAGTTACAGACACAAGGTGATAGTAGAGGATAATATTAACTAAAAACTTCCCGAGATTGCAGAGCAAATCTGAAAGAAGACCAAAAAGACCATCTGGACCGTAATTTTATAGTTAAATGTGGTGGAATTGCCAGGCAAGTCTGAGAGGGGAATTGAGTATTAACTTTACATATGACATCTTTAAGATGTAAGGATGAGGAAGTCTTCCAGTGAGAGGCAATAATCGACCTAGTGGCTATTAAAACATGAAACAGCACTGTGTGAAATGGTACCGGAAAGAGATTAAATAAAAGGTCAAGTATTGCAGTCTCTGGGAAGAGAGTTATAGGAGTTTGGAAAACTTCAGATAGTAATATCTCGACATCTCCCCAAAGTCTGTACACTACTGGGCAGCTCCACCACATGTGAAACAATGAACCACGCAGACCACAAAGTCTCCAACAGCGATCATGAAGTTCTGAAGACATATGAGCCATTCGGCATGGCGTCAAGTGCCAGCGCAGGTGTATTTTTCTTACCAACTCCACATGGCTAATGCATCTTGAGTGTTTCTGTGATATATTTGCCGCAGTCATCCATTCATCCTCTGAAAATACTCTACTCAGATCTAGTTCCCATTTAAGAGCATATGTTTATGTTTCAGCTCATTAGATAGCAGGGAAGAATATATCACAGATAAACCATGTTTGTAACCCTTCTGTTGTATTAGAAACTTATGGAACTGGGTAGGAGAACAAAGAGAACTTGGGTAATCCCACTTCTGAAGAGTGTTTTACCTGGAGATAAACATAACATTAATTGTTGTGAAGGTCTAATTGAGTATTAAGATCCTCAAATGACTTAATATTATTATTCGAATACCCAGTCTCCAATAGTAAGAATTCCTTTATTTACCCAAGTAGAAAGCGGAAGATGGGGGGATTCTGCGCTAAGAGTGGTTCTGAAGCAAGAATCTCTAGGGACATAGGCCCAATGGAGGGGACCAATATATTCTTTCCAACTGATTAAGAGTAGGGAGATCAAATCAAAGTAAATTAGCACCCCAATTGAAAGCAGTCAGGCAGTCCCTTAATGAACCATTAGTAACCGAGTTTCTAGGGAAGACCACCTGTGAGCTTCTGGTGAGTTCCATAATAGGGAGACTGGTTTGAGTACAGCTGCGATATTATAAAGTCTCAGGTTGGGGACTGAAAGACCTCCATTTCTTAAGGAAGTGTGGAGGTGTTGTTTTCTAATTCATGTTTTTTTGGTGCCCTAGATAAAATTAAGGAGTAACTTCTGAATCTTGAGCAACATGGTTGAGGGAAAAAGATAAGCTACAGTTCTAGCTACATAGAGATTAGAGATGGGCGAATCGATTCTAACGAAGTGGAATTCGTTTTGAATTTCAGGAAAATTTGGTTCGAAACGAAATGAATTTTGGGGTGATTCGGGGAACGAAGTGTGCTTTTCATTGATAAAAATGGTGCGAGCCCATGGATTACTGGGAAAAAAGCATTGGGGGGAAAAAAGGGCATACCTCAGAATGTCAGAGTGAAGCCAATCGGGGGCCCCGGGGGTTCTTGCGTCCCCGATTTTTTAAAAGGGGCCCGAGGCGCCGGGGGAGTCACACTCCTCTACTTACTAAAAGGGAAGGTGCTGCTGGGGTGATAGGCTTTCTGAAAAAATGATTTTTACACAGCGATTTTTGGGGGGTGTCTCAGTTGTCTAGAGACTGTTCTTGAATGTTCTATTTTTGATTTTTTGGGTTTGGATCTGAAACCCAGTGTGGTCCCTGAGCTGCTATACATTCAATATCCAAGGGGGATCTAAGCCAGTTTGTTGTATTCATTTAAAAAAACAGCTTTTTTTACAATACAAATACCACTTCATTTTTGGCTGCTCAATTCTATTGCGCAATTTAATCCGGGGGTTAAATTAAGCGTTGTTTTGCTGGTTGTGAAAAAATAAACCTTTTTAACCCCCAAAAATTATATATTTTTTTTGGTAGTAATTCACTGCAAGGTTTAAATTACAATTTTATTTTGTTGTGGGGTAGAAATAACCTTTTGTAACAGCTACAAAGTACTAGTTTGTGGGGGCTCAATTCTTTTGCGTTTAATCCGGGGGTTTAAATTAAGGTGTTTTGCTGGTGTGTGACAAAAAAAACGTCTTTTTAAACCCAAAATATATATATTTTTTTTTGGTGCTAATTCAAAAGGAAAAGGTTAATTCAATTTTTTCTTGTTGTGGGGCGTAGAAATACCCCATTGAAAAACCCTAAAAAGCTACGTTTGTGGTGGCTAATTCAATGCGCAATTTAAAACCCAGGGGTTAATTAGCTTTGTTTTGTGGTGTGCTAAAAAAAAAATAAACCGTTTTTTCAACGCAAATATATTTTTTTTTTTTTGGTAGCCTAATTTCCAACAAGGTTTAATTACTTTTATCTTTGTTGTTTTGGGTAGAAAAACCCCATTGTAACACGTACAAAGCTACAGTTTGTGGTGGTCAATTCTTTTGCGCAATTTTTACATCCGGGGTTAATTAGCGTTGTTTTGTGCTGTGTGACAAAATAAACCGTTTTTTTAACGCCAAAATATATATTTTTTTTTGGTACCCTTTTTTTCACAAGAAAAAGGTTAATTAAAATTTTTATCTCTTTTGTGGGGGTTTTAGAAAATACCCCATTTTTAACCGCTAAAAAGTTTTTTTTGTGGTGGCTAAATTTCATTGCGCAATTTCATCCGGGGGTTAAATTTAAGCGTTGTTTTGTGGGTGTGCTGAAAAAAATAAACCGTCTTTTTCAACGCCAAAATATTTTTTTTTTTTTTGGTACCCTAATTCAAAGCAAAGGTTAATTACAATTTTATCTTTGTTGTATGGCGTAGAAAAACGCCATTGTAACCGCTACAAAGCTATAGTTTGTGGTGGCTCAATTCTATTGGAAATTTCACCCGGGGGTTAAATAGCGTTGTTTTGTGGTGTGCTGACAAAAAAAAACCGTTTTTTTCACGCCAAATTTATTTTTTTTTTGGTAGCCTAATTCACAAGCAAAAGTTTTTAAAATTTAAATCTCTTGTTGTGTGGGTAGAAATTCCCATTGTAAACGCTACAAAGCTACTAGTTTGTGGTGGTCAATTCTTTTGCGCAATTTATCCGGGGGTTTTAATTAAGCTTTGTTTTGCTGCGTGTGAAAAAAAATAAACGTCTTTTTAACACCAAAATATTACATTTTTTTGTAGAAATTCACAACGAAGGTTAATTAAGCTGTTTGTGTTTTTCTTTATTTTAAAAACACAGTGCTTGTAAACGCACATAAAAAGAAATTTTTTTCCCTGGCATTTGTGGGCGCAATTTTTTCCCAAGGGTTTACCCAAAGTTGTTTAGGGGTTTATTTGGGTAAAAACGGGTGTATATTTATCATTAAGTAGTTCATAAACAGTGTCTGAAAATTTTAGAAAAAAACAGTATGTCGCAGAGAGGTGGCAGGCTCTGAAAAGCGAGTGGCAGTGGCAAAAATTTCTGAAAGGGCCCAGGTGCGCACGCAAGGGGACGTGCGCGGGGTCACCGGTGAGGCCAAAAACTCCCGCTGATCTGCGGCCGTTTTGTTGTTCAGCAACCAAGGGTTTTTGATTGGTTGAAGGTCTCCTCTTCCCCCCGGACACTGAAAACCCCGAAGAGTCGGGGGGAACCTCAAAACCAAAATTAGTTGGCATGGCCCGGGAGGGGTCGCGGCCCTCACCTTCCTCAGCCCCCCTCTGCCCCATCCATTCCCCTCACCAGGGATTTTACTATGTGGTCGGGCTCACGCCACTAATAGGGGATGAACAATTTGGGGGGCAGTCAGCAGCTACTTGGCAGCGAAGAAAGGGGGCCCATACCCCCGTTTTGCAGTGGGCGGCAAGTATAGTGGGAGAGGGCATGGGAGGTCATGTGGGGGAGAGGTCAGCTGGCTTACCAAGACCGGTGATGAGGCAGTAGTGACGTAAAACCAAATAGATGAGATGAAAACCGACCGCATTTGGGGACCGGGGGTGAAGCAAGGGCTTCATATCGTCAGGAGAAGAGGGGTGGGTTGCGCGCGGGCAGCGGCGCAGCAGCAAGGGGTTGTGGGCCCGTGAGTCAGCAGGGTACAGCAGGTGGGTCGGGACCCCAAGGGCCGGGGGGTTAAAAAACCCGTTGCAGGTCCAAGACAGTGGGGAAGGGGGCTCAGCGAGGCAGCGGCGGCAGTTTTCATCAGTGCGGGCTTTGGGCGGTAAAACAGTACTGGGGTGTGGAGTTCTTTGCTAGACCCGGAGGGGGAAAATTGGGTATATGGATCTGTGGGGGGGAAAAGTAAAGCGTGGCAGGGAGTAAGTTGGACAACGGCCTGCGTCAACCATGCAGCGTCACCACGGTGGTGGGAGAAAGTGGCTCAGATGTGGTGGTCATCCTGCCGCTGCAGCAGCGCAGGGGCCCGGGCACGCATGCCATTTCACCCAGTAAAGGTCCCCCACCTCTGAGAAGGAGCTGTTTCTTTTGAATCCTTCCCGGCCCAGTTTGCCCCTGCCCCTCGTACCATGGCGCCAGCAGTCGTTCAGAGAGGCGTTTGTACAGAGAAAAAAAGTATGCGCCCAACAATCCCAAAGGGTGCGAGCTGGGTGCTCCTGTCCAAGTTGTGGTCTGCAGTCCCCCCTTTCCAATGGGGGCTCTGCACCATTCAGAGAACAAATGGCTTTGGCGGCCGAGATGGAGGTTCCAACCCGTAATTTTTTTTCCCAAAAAGGCATACCAGACTTCATAAATTGTAGAACAAAAAAGTGGGTCAGTCCTTGAGTTATGGGTTTTTAAAAGGTACACGGCAGGCGGAGTCTGGAGCGAAACTACGGTAGGGCCAGTACGTCCTTTAGGCCCATTTTGGGTGAAGTGCTTCTGCCCAGGACACCAAAAAACTTGGACAGGGGGCCCCGCTTTTCCCCCACGTTGTAAAATGCTGCTCCTGCGCCTTGTCCGCCCCCCTCTCTCCACCACCCCCACCATCTCACCCTCCACAAGTCTGCCCCATCCCCACATGTGTAGGGCACAGGGGGTGCAGCGTTCTCCCTAGCTTGCCCGGCGAACAAAAGTCAACGGGGGGGAAAACTGCCCCGCGTCAGCAGCAAAAAATCGATGGTGGCTTTTCCGCCCCAAAACTGCAATCGGAACCATGGTGCGGACAATGGGAGGAAATGGTGTCCCCCTGCACGGGAGGGAGGTCCATGGCCCTGAGGGCCCATTTTTTCCTTTGGTTGAAAAAAAGGTTTCCTGAAGTTTCCCCCGATCTTAGAACTTCTGAAAATGGCCCGGAAATGTCGCACTTATCCATTCGTACAAAGCCAGGAACACCCCCCCGGTTGCAGGGCCAAACGGTCCCCAACACGCTCTGTAGCGTGTTTCCACCCCCTGGAATTCCAGCCGCCAGTTGGACCGACTGTATGAACAGAGAAAGGCCATTAACGATTTTTTGATGATCCCGGCAGACGAAGTACCCCTGTGTAACTTTGATGTCAGCCCGTGGCGTTGCGTGAACCTGCCCTTTTTTGGGCATTCGGGTGGCCACGTTATTTTTCAGTGCCAGGACTAGGGTGAAAAACGTCATTCCCCTGCTTCATGTCCCGGAACAGATGCTGAAAAAAACTGTTGGGCAGGGGATGGAGATGTGGCGATCTCTCGTGGCCAATGATCGGGGGGATGAAATGGAGGAGGGGAGGAGGGGACATTGGGCAGAAGCTTGTTGGTAAAAGGTGGATTTTTAACCCCGGTGACAAGGAGGAGGGGGCAGGAGCAGGGGAGGAGGTGGAGGAGATGAGGAAGACGAGGAGATGATCCCAAGCACCCTGGCGTATACAGTGGAAATGGGGGGGGGAGGGGCCCCCGGAGTCATTGTGCAGTCCGCAGCAAAGCTTATTTTCCGGCTGTGACGCCGTAGTCAGCATCCCGGGAGAGGGATACTTCTGGCTCTCCCCCCTATTGGACCCCCCTAGGTCCAAAATGGGAGCCTTTTTCCCAGCTATTGAGAGGGAAGAAAACTCAAATACTATAGGGGAAAAACCCCCGTAATAGTTGGCCCCTGCCCATGTGCGGCATCGTCCCTCCTCTGAAGGTCTGACGGGGGGTTCCCCAGGTCCGTACTACTGCGCGGCCTTTGGGGGGGAGGTGGGGGGGTAGGGCGTCCGCCCATCGCAGTAACCTAAGTCTGGGGTCACTAAGAGCAGTTCCTTCACCCGCTGTGAGGAGGGATCACCAGAGCAGAAAGGGAGGACAGGAGCTTCCCGAACCCAAAGGTTGTGGCCCTTTGGGCAACTCTGCCCCCCCAGTTAGAAGATCCGCTGGATCTGGGGGCCAAAAAGGATGTGTGGCCGCAACTTGCCCGGGTTTTCAGTGGAGAAAGGGCTGCCCGCCCGGCCCGTAGTGTGGCTTTGAGCGGGTGTCAGTGCGGCGGGGGGGCCTCGTTACCCCAAGGAGAACCCGCTTTTCACGGGGAAATGTTGAACGCTGACCCTTTTTCAAGATGAATCAGGCGGGATCGGCCCGGTTTCCCCACACCAATGCCCCAGGCGTCAGTCTGGGGTTTAAACTACCCGCCTCAGCACTATTTGATGCCGCCACCCGCCTTTATGCCCCAAATTTTGTGATAGTTTTCCATCTGCCTACCCCGTCTTTTCCAGGGCTGGTATTGCCACCCCCCCTCAACACTCTTTATTTTGCCACTCTTGTGCTCATGCTGCTGCTGGTGGGTTGCCCGGACTCCCAAATTTGTCATTGGCCACTCGCGGCCTGGTTTTCTGTTTTGCCACCTCCGAAGTCATTGTGCCACTCTCTGACTCTGTGTTGCTCCCGTATCACTCCATCTCTGTCATTGTGCCACTGCCCGACCTCATGTGCTGCCCCGGACCTCCCCTCTCGTCATTGTGCGCTTGTGGCCTAATATATTTTGCCCCTGCAGAAGTCATTTGCACTCTCTGCCCCTGTGTGCTTGACCCGTCGTGCCCTCCACACTGTGTCATTTGCCACTGTTGACTCATGTGCTGCGTGGGGCCGTGCCTTCCACACTGTGGCCTACTCCTGTTTTTGGGACCTCCAGATTTTTCATTGGCCCTGTTGCCTCATGCTGTGAGTGGTGCTGCCGTGCCCCCCACCTGGTCATTGTGCCACTGGGACCTTATGCTGCTGCGTTGCCCTGCCGTGCCCCCACACTGGTCATTGTTCCCCTCTTTTGGGCCCATCCTTTTTTTCCAGTCCGAATTTGCATTGTGCCCCTGCTGACCCCATGCTGCTGCCACCGTGACCTCCACATGTGTCATTGTGCCACTCTGGGCCCGGTACTGTTTTGCCACTTCCAGAATGTCTTGTGCACTGTTGACCTCATGTGCTGTGGCTGCCCCCGGGCACTCCACACTTGTCCTTTAAAGTTGCCACCCGAGCTCTCGTTTTTTTTTTTTCCAGCTTTTGTGCCCGCTTTATCAGGTCTTCCTGCTTGTTTTTGGTAGTTTTGCCTTTAAGTGCCCAGGGCATTTTATAGTGAGCGATTCTAAGGCGGCGGCAGTCATGTGGTGTCATACTAAAACCAACATTGTATAAGACCCCAAAACCCAAATCCCTCGATATTTAAACATGGGACAACGTTTACAGCACCTGAGGGGTCTGGGCAGTGGAATAGTGTTTTTTTAAGTGATTCGTGCCAAAATAATTCGGACGAAAAGAATTTTGTCGGAAAAATTTGGCGAATGACCCAACCCAATTTTGAGAAATTCGCCCATCTTAATAGAGATATTTGGAAAGAAGCAAAATTTTTGGGGAATTTATCTTTGCCTCTGCAGAAGTAAATGACGCAGTCTGTCCACTTCTTCTGATATTTTTGATAGAACGGTTTGCAGGTTAGCCTCAATAGTTTTGTTAAAGTCAGGGAAAATTTTAACACCTAGATAAAGGGCCAATGGATTCCAACCAAGTGAACTGATATTGTGACATTTGGGATTTCAAGGGGTGGGAAAAAAAGGATGGCAAAACAAAAGTTTGGAATTTTAAGCTTGTTTAAAAAACACACTAAAAAAATAGAGTTTAAAATTTAAGTAGAGCTGGGATAGATAAGCTAGGATTCTGGCATAAAATTAGAATGTCATCTGCATAGAGACTGATTTTGTGTACAGTGGATTTTATTGTGAACCCCTCTACCAGTGTTGAATATTGGATTTAGGCTGCCAAGGGTTCAACACATGGATTGTATATCAAAGGGGAAAGAGGGCAGATCTGTCATGTGCCATTAGAAATTATAAAGGGTTTTTGAAAAAAAAATCCGAGGGAATTTTTTAGCAGATAGAGATGTATATAAGGAGAGGATAGCTTTGAGAAAACTGCCCTCAAAACCAAAATGTAATAATACCTCTTTTATATCTGTCCAATAATTTGACCAAATGCTTTCTCTCAATCGAGAGATAAAAGCACTGCGCTAAAATTTCTATAATTCTCCTGGTCGCATCTCTTGTTTGCCTACCTTTGACGATACTGACTTAGTCTGGGTGTATCAAATGGGGGAGTATGTCATTTAATCTATTAGCTAAGATTTTAGAGAAGAGTTTAATTTCATTATTTAAAAGAGAGATGGGTCTATAATTCGTTACTAGATCTGTAGACTTTCCTGGTTTATGTATAGTGGCAATAGTTGCTGCTAGCATTTCTGGTAAGGGTGATCCAGTTTAGTTCTAGCAAACAGTTTAAATATATTTGTAAAAACCCCTTGGGGCCAGGTGACTTTTTTAACTTAGTTTGTGTTATTGTCTGCCTAATTTCTTGGTCCGTGATAGGGGTATTTAAGTTTTCTAATGGTGTTGAAAAGTGGGTATGGTTTTTTTTTAGGGAATTAAGAAAATGTTCTATGGTTTTGGGGGTTGGTGTACCAGTTGGATTATACAATGGCTATTTGCCAGCAAGGATCGCAATTTTCTGCGGTCATAGATTCTGCCTGAGGGACAGGACAAATAAGTCGTTTTGGATTTAGCCTGTAATTGTTTTAGTCTGCCGGCCAATATTTTCCCCAGACGATCAGCTTGGAGGTAAAAATTCCACTTCATCTTTAGATAAGTTATATTCATAGTGTTAGAGATTTAAAATTTGAAGACTGTTCTTTAAATCATATAATTTATTCTTTAACGATGGGTCTGGGGACTTTTTATGTAAGAAATTCCTAGGTCTTATTTCATCAAATCAGATAATTATTTTTCTTTTTTGCGCTTTCTTAAAATACCCACTCTTAAAAAATTTTTGGGACACCATAACATCTGGGGAGAATAGGCAGAGGATGAGTTAATGTTAAAGAACTCCAACAGGGCTTTCTTCATTTTGGTGATTAAAAAAGGAGATTTTAGTATGAAATGTTTAATATGCCAGGGAGTAAGGGAGGACGGAGGACCATACTTCAAAAAGTAATGGATACTGGGGCATGATCTGACCATGTTGCACAACCAATGTCTGTGGACATTACATTTAGCAGGGTAGGTTTATCAACCAGGAAGAAGTCTTAACTGGAATAGGACAGTTTGGCTGCTGAAAAGAAGGTGTAGTCAAGGTCTGTTGTGTGAGAGTATCTCCAAGGATCATGGAGGTTCTCCTCAAGTAATAATGATTGTAAATCTGGGGTCTTACTAGCATTACCGAGTCGTCAAATTTTGGGTTTTTTATAACTGTATTAAAATCACCACAGATGATTAAGTGACCCTTAGCGATAGCTTTAGCCTTAGCAAAAGTTTTGGAAATAAAAGGGAGCTGGCTCGAGTTAGGAGAGTATAGAGTGACAATCATAAATACAATAGAATCAAGGGAACATTGCAGAATAATATATCGGCCCTTGGGTTCACTAACTGAATCTATCATTGTAAAGTATAGAGTATCTTTAATAAAAATGGCTACCTCTGCTCTTTTTGCTTCTAGGCTAGCAAAATAGGAGATAGGAAATTTTCTGTGGTGCAGTCAGTAAGAATCGGTAGATTTTAGGTGCATTTCTTGAACACAGAGGATATCTACTTGTGACTTTAACATGTCTTTCCAGAAACAAGACCTATTAAATGGTGAATTGAATCCATTAGTAATAAAGAAAGAAATTTCCCCATGGTGGTTTGGGAGAAAACCTAGGTGGAGAGTATAGATGACTCAGCTGATAAGCGCATGAGATATTAAGTACATAATGTAACCTGTGAAGAGATAAGTGGAAATGGCAAAAAAACATGTACAGTCAACATAGGAAATTTGGAGCTATTCCTGCAAAAATCAGGAACAATCAGAGTGGGGAAAAGCCCTCATGCAGGAAACCCAAGGAGGAAAGGGGGGAAAAAAATTTGGGGCCCGGGCCCTTAAAAAAAAAAGAATCAAAATAAGTAAGCTTTGTATGACAGACTAACAAGAACCAACGATCAATGCATCAGTCATCGGGGTGTTTGCGTTTTCCCTACTGTTTTTAGGGGACACCACAGAGGAGAGATGAGTCCCGGTTTGTCTTTCCCCCTCTGAAAATTTGGGATTTTGGGTCTGGAGGGGTTTTAAAAAGGGCCCCAGGACAGTAAAGCATCTTGTAGCATAGCACTTTTCGACACATTCGGGGGTTTCCCGAAATCCTTTCGACCCATATGGGATGGAGTGGGAAAAAGGGGGAAAAGGGCTGGGGGGAAGCCCCTTAGAGGGGCGGGGTTGGGTTTTGGAGGCTGCTGGAAGAACGAAGTGGAGTTTTGGGGGTTTTTTGGGGTTTTTTTTTTTTCCCAAAGTCCCTCCCTTTGGGCAAAAAAAAAGTCAAAATTTCCTAGGGGTTTAAACGGGAGAAACTTAGTAATGAATATGGATAGTTTTTTTTTTTCTTCTCTTCAACCCTCCAACTTCTCACTGGGGGGAATACTTTTAGGAACTGAGGGGGAAAAAAACAGAAACTAGGGAAAGTCACCCAAAAAATAAACATAAAGGTTTTTTTAAAAGGAATTTAGGGTGTTAGGAGGTGAACAGTGAGCATGAAGTTGAGAAATTTTCTTCAGGGGCAGTTTTCTCATTTTGTTGAAAAACACCCAAATGCCTCGGGTTACGTGTGGGGGCCCAAAAGGGTTAATGCCGAGAATATGAGCAGGGTCCCAATCAAAAGAAATTTTAATTTTAAGTGGGACAGAGGTACAAGTAATGGAGGGTTTCCCCTCTTATCCCCCTTAAATGTTTGTAAACCCTTGGAAAAATGGCTCAAAATTGACCCGCTAGCTTATGGCGGGAGAAATTTGCTGGATTTTTTTGAGCTGGGGCAGCCTAGCGAAACCCAGCAAAGTGTGTACTTCAGCCTGAACGCTGATCCTGTTCCTCGGGAGTACCCCCGTACACTGTGGGGAAACTGGGGTCTTGCTTTTTTGCTGGCTTTTAAGTCTGCAGGAGGATGCAGCGGAGGAGCTGCGCTGATGCAGCTAAGTGCAGGCACGTACAAAAGCTGTCAGGAGCAAACCCCCGGGAAAAGGGGCCGGGGGCAGGGAAATCATTGCTGCTGAGGCCGCTCTAGCGGCAGTTGCCCTTCTTATGCTCCTTGCCGGGTCACAGCATGGGTCTTGGGCTTTGCGGTTAAAGGCTGCCCGGGGACAAGGGCAAAACACCGGTTTTTCCCCGATGCATCAAGCAGGTTCGGGATAGGTTCTTTCTCCTCCCCCCCCACTTTTTTTGTCCATCCCTCCCCTTTCCCCCACAAAAAAGTGCTTAGTGAAACTCACAGTGAGTTGCAGGTGTCTCACACTTCTCTAGGTGCCAACAAGGCTTGAAAATAGGTCCAAGGAGGGTTTTTGTTTAGCCCCTTTTTGAAAAGGTTTACCCACCGGAGCTCCCCGCTTAGGGAAATCCGCCAACCGGTTTTGGGACCCAAACCACGCCCCCCCCCCCCCCTGGGCCCCAATTTTTTTCTAGCTGGGCGTCCCGCTAGGGAGTAGGTTAAAACCCTTTTTTTAACAAGTTAATCCCTTTTCATTAAAAATGCCAGAAAAGCTACTTAATGACCTTTTCTATTGGAAAAACCGATTAAAGGTTTTAAACTCACTACCAAATATTAGGCTAAATATTTAAACAATAGATTTTAATAATTAAAATTTTGTTTACTTTTTTAATTTTATCATGGACCCATAATTTCAATACAAAAAAATTCCCCCCAAATTTCATAAATGAAACATTTATAGAGTTATTAATCCATTTATTTTAAGTGATAGGCTGCTGAGGTATGAATCAAATATAAGTATAATGTACATCAGTTCTCTCCCTGTATTGTACTGTAAAGTATCTAAGCCTTATTGTGAAAATTTAAAAAAGTTTTAAAAAAAAAAAACAGGGAAAATGTTGAGAAATTGTCAGTTTTTCCCAAAAAACAAATTTTATACCCCACTTTTTAAATAAATTAACTAGATCCATCTGGCAGTGTCTGGGAAACCCAAATTGGGAATGTCTTTTTCCAATTTTTTTTCATTTCATTTTCTCATTCACATTTTTACAGCAGTAGAATAGCACGCTGTACTGTGTACTTTTTATTAAAATTAGAAAAAAGAAAATATATTTTAAAACCCAAAATCCCCAGTAAGTTTTAAATATTTAAATCCTTTTGCTTTTTTATATATATTATAAAATTTCTTATGATAGTTTGCTATAGAGAGTAGCTTGATCATAAAGATCTAGGGAGGGAAAAAGTGTAATGCCCTTGTGTTCCTTTTAGGGACTTTTTTGATCCAGCCCTGCTTTTTATTGTTCTTTTATTTCTCTAAAAGAGGGCTTGACCCCAAAAGCTTTCGTACCTAAATTTAGTACTTATTACTTTTAGGGTTTCTTTTAAAATATAAAGGTCGACAAAAACTAGAACAAAACCCTTTTAAAACATAAATTTTTAAATTGAACTCTTTTTTTTCAGAACTTTCCGTCACCCGTTTCCCACAAACCCCGTTTTATAAAATTTTGACATGTTTATGAATGTAGGACGGCAAAACTAGATGCACAACTGCTCGACAGCATACCAATTTAAATGTAATTTATGCTAATTATCAAACTTTATAAAATTTTATTATATAAATATAATAATACATTTTATCATATAAAATTAATATAAAATTATATAATATTCCAAAATTATAAAATTATCTCAGACCTGGGCACACCTTTCATATGGAGATTCTGGTTCCCCTTTCCAACATTCATTTCAGCCATGAGTAAGGGAGCACATCCCGAAACGCATCAGCTAAATGAGCTTTTGTAAGCTGATGTAATTGTCTCCATATATTGGAATATACTACTCCTTGGGTTCGTATTCCATTTTTTTGTATAGAGTTTTTATATTGCCTACATTTTTTAATGAAATTTAATAAAGAAGATTGGAATTTTTAACACTCTATCTTTGGTCTCATCTGGCTGAGCTCCCCTTCATCAATGTGAGGTTGGCTTATGGTGTTTTGCTACAATTGCATTCAGGAGTGGTTTTCCTTTTGTGCCATGACTCCATTGGATTGGGATGCAAGAGGCAGGTGAGCTGTCTTTCTTGTTTTTACATTTTTGCTGTATAAGTTAACCTAGAATTTTGCTCCCTGCAATTTGAGCACCACTATTTTTGTATAGCACCATATTTTGGCGGTTTACATTTTGAAAATGGCAGGTGCCGCTTTGGATTATACCACAGACTGAGGAGAGTTCTAGAAATTATGAACCAGGATATGCATGTGTCGAGCCTAAGGGTAATTTTAAACAGGCTTTTAGTTTTCCTGAAAATTGTATGCAAAAAGAGTTTAAAATGTGGTGGGATCTCACATTTTTAAATTCATATATTGAAAAAGCCATGATTCCACGAGGACTCTGCTTGAAAAAGATGCCGACAAATAATTATCCAGGTGATTTTCAAGTTAGATGGAATCAGGCCCTTACTAAATGTTCTGTGGAACTAATGGGACTTATAGTGGAACATAGGCAAGAAATCCTCGCCACTCTTAAACCACAAATTGTTGCTGCTAAAGAACAAGTAGCCACATTTGTCTATGAACCATTATATAATCACTCATGGGAAAAACTAGAAGTCAATATCAAAAAGTTGGAAGATCACATTATATCTGTTAAACAGAATATATTTCAAAGGAATACGAACAATTATGCCACAAACCAAGTTCATGCATAGAAATCACATAACACTAGACCACGATCCATTCTTCAAAAGCATCATGAAGATTGCGGTAAAACAAGGTCCCAAAGGAATGATAGTTTCTCGGAATTAGATTCTATGGCTGACAGATCATCCATAAATACATCTGGAGATATATCTGATAATAGTTCCATGAGTGCTAATGATTGTTTGGACAATAGAAATGATGAACATCATCTTCAAGGGGAGCCAGCCGCAGCCCCGATTTATAGGGAATCGAGCGGGAAAAAAAAGCACATGCTCTTCAAAACATGCATACTGAGGGCGGGGAGGAGGCAACAACAGAAACACACTGGTACCCTGGGATTTACAGAGGAATTAGTTTCTTATGATTTTCAAAATTATTGGACATAAATCGATTTGCCAGGCAAGTGACAGTCACCAACCACTTTTTGAAATTATCGGAAGAGAGTACTTCTATCAAGGATCAGAGCATATCTACTACCAGGGAATCAATCATCCCCCCTTTCCGAGACCTTTATGGGATTGCACAGTTACGGAAACTACATAGTGAATAATATTCTGAGGAGACAAACTCCCAAGGATCTGATTAAATTAAAGGAGAAATGTGCCATGGACAATTCTTTACAGTAAAATTTTTGGGGGGTTTTTTTTTCCCCTTTTTAAAAAAAAAATTTTTTTTGGAAATTTTGGGGGGGGGGTTTTTTTTCCCCCGGTTTTTTTTAAAAAATTTTTTTTTGGGGGTTTAAACGGGGGGGGGTTTTTTTTTTTTTTTTTTTCCCCGGGGGTTTTTTTTAAAAAGGGGGGTTTTTTTTTTTTTTTAATTTTTTTTGGGCCCAAAAAAAAAAAAATTTTTTTTTTATTTTTTGGGGGGGTTTTTTTTCCCCCCTTTTTAAAAATTTGGAAAAAAAAAAATTTAAAAACCCCTTTTGTTTTTAAAAAAAATTTTTTTTTTTTTTTTAAAAAAAATTTTAAAAAAAAAAAAATTTTTAAAAAAAAAAACCCAAAAAAAAAATTTTTGCCCCCAAAACCCCCCAAATTTTTTTTAAAAAGGGGGGGGGGGTTTTAAAAAGCCCAAAAAAGGGGGGGTTTTTTTAAAAAAAAATTTTTTTTTAAAAAAAAAAAAAAGGGTTTTTCTTTTTTTTAAAATTTTTTTTTTAAAAAAAGGAAAAAAAAAACCCCCCCCTTTTTTTTAAAAAAAAAAAAAAATTTTTTAAAAATTTTTTTCCCCCCAAAAGGGGGGGGAAACCCCCCAAAAAAACCCCCCTTTTTTTGGGAAAAGGGAAAAAGGTTTTAAAAAAATTTTGGTTTTTTTAAAAACCCCCCCCAAAAAAATTTTAAATTTGGAAAAAAAACCCCCGGAAAAAATTTTAAATCCCCCCCCTTTCCGGTTTTTTTTGGGGTTTAAAACCTTTTTTTTTTTTGGGGAAAATTTAAGGATTATTTTAAAAAAATTTGGGGCCAACTTTTCCAAAAAAACCTTTCAAAAAAAAAAAAAAAGGTTTTGGGTTAAAAAAAAAATTTTTCCCGGGGGGGAAAAAAAAGGGGGGGGGGGTTTTTTTTTTTAAAAAAAAGGTGGGTTTAATTTTTTTTTTTTAAAAAAAAAAAAATTTTTTTTTTTTCCCCCCCCAAAAATTTAAGGGGTTTAAAAAATTTTTTTTGGGGGGGTTTTTTTCCCCCTTCTTTTTAAAAAAATTTTTTTTTTTTTAAAACCCCCCCCCTTTTTTTTTTTTTCCCCCCCCCCGGGGCCCCGGGGGGGGGGTTTTTTTTGGGGGGGGGTTTTGGGGAAAAAAATTTTTGGGCCCCCCCCAAAAAACACCCAAAACCCCTTTTTTGGGGAAAATTTTTGGGGGGGGGAAATTGGGGGCCCCTTTTGGGGGGGGTTTTTTTTCCCGCCCCCCCCCCGGGGGGGAAATTTTAAACCCCTTCCCCCCCCCCTTTTTTTTTTAAAAAAGGGTTTTTTTAAAAGTTTTTTTAACCCAATTTTTTTTTGGGGGGGTTTTTTTTTTTTTTTTTTAAAAAAGGGGGGGGGAAAACCTTTCGGGGTTTTTTTTGGGGGGGAATGTTCTTTTTTTGGGGACCCCTTTACCCCCCCTTTAAAAAAAGGGGGGGCCCGGGGGCCCGGGTTTTTTTTCCCCCCCCCCCAAAAAAAATTTTTTTTTTTTTTTTTTGGGTTTAGGGTTTGGGGTTGGGGGCCCCCCAAAAAAAAGGGGGGGGAAAAACCCAAAAAAATTTTTTAAATTTTTTTTTTTTAAAAATATTAATTTCCCCGGGGGTTTTCCTTTAAAAAAAAATTTCCCCGGGTTTTTTCCCCCCGGTTTTTTTTTAAAGGGGGGCCCGGGGGGGGGGGGAAAAA
>JAODAL010025543.1:0-5000 GCA_025379985.1 Phyllomedusa bahiana | reverse complement strand
ATTGGGGAAAAAAGCCCGAGGGGACCAAAAGATACTTTTCCCTTAAAAGGATGGGTAAGAAAAAAATTTCACAAGGAAATTTTAAACCCCCGAGGAAACAAACAGCCCCGAAATCTATAAAAGAGGATAGATTTTATTTTACTAAAAACCGGCTGCAAGGGGGGGGGGTTAGTGGTTATGGATAGAAATGACTTCGGAATGAGGGTCTTTTGACGCTAAAGTTTCCCCCAAAATAACCCCCCTTTAACTCTGATCCCATATTAAGAACCCCCTAGATAAAAAAAAGGACTTTAAACCCCTATTTTGGGAAAGGGTATAATTGGGTTTTAAAAATTTCCCCTTTTTTTTTAAAAAAAAAAAATTTCTTTCCGGGGGAAACCCGGTTTTTATAACCCCTCCCAAAGACCATAAAATGTCTTATAGACCCCCAGGCAGGCCTTAAAAAGGGGGCCAAGTGAAATTTGATTTTCTCCCAATTTCCCCAAAATTTTTGAAAAAGTCCTTTTAAACCCCGGGTTTATAACACCCTCCTACACGGGCCTATGGGCCCCCTTTCTTTTCATTCTAAAAAATTTCATTTTAAAAGGGGTTCCCGTACAGCGCTGCTTGTTTCCTTAGTTGTGTTTCAGCTTTTCAAATTTATTTTAACATGTGAAAAGGGAAAAAGGGGCTGCTCCCCAAAAAATTTTAAAAAATTCAAAAATGCGGTAGATGAGTCAAATTTCTGGATAGAGTTTTCTTTCTCTAGTTCCCGGAGAAACCCGGTTTTTTTATGTTTTAGGATTTTTTTTTGCTGCCCCGGGGGTTTCGCCCCCGGGGGGGTCGAACATGGCCCCCCCCTCGCAAATGCATTTCAAAAGGGCACTTTTGAAAAAATTTTTAAAATTTGATTTCCAAAAAAAACTTTTTTTCGGGGCCCCTCAATAAAGGGGAAAAAATATTTTTGAGGATGGGGGGGTTTTTTGCCCATTTTTGGGATTGGAAGGGGGGGGTAGGGGGTTCCCCACTAGGGGGGAAATGGGGGGCTTGGGGGTTTGGGGTTTTTTAACTCGTAAGCCCCGAGTTTCGGGGGGCCAAATTTTTCCTCAGTTTCACAATTTCCTTTGGGGTTTTTCCCCTTTTTAGAAACACTGGGGCAAAAAAAAAAAGTGGGGGGACGGTTCCCAAGGGGGGGGCCACAGGGGGCCTTTTTTAAAAAAACCCAAAAAAACCCCCCCGGTTTGGAAAAAAATTTCCTTTAGTTTAAAGGGGGTTGTAAACCACTTCAGGGGAAAAGCCCCTGCCTTGATTCCCGATGATTTAGGGTACAACGGTATTTTGTGACAGATCCTAACAGAGGCAGGGGAAAAGGGCTAAGGAACATGGAGGGGCAAATTCCGTTCTAAGGGGGTATCCCGGGTGAGTTTTTTAAAACTTAATCAGAAAATTAGTTTTCCCTTTGGTCAAAAACCAAAGGATTTCCCCCCTTTTTCCAAAAGTCCAAAACCCCCGAAGGGTTTGGGTTTCCCCAATATATTGAAGGGAAAAAAATTTGGGAAAGGGTTTTACAAAAAGGGTTATCCAAAAACTTGGAGCACTTTCCC
Organism: Phyllomedusa bahiana; assembly: GCA_025379985.1. Taxonomy (NCBI): domain Eukaryota; kingdom Metazoa; phylum Chordata; class Amphibia; order Anura; family Hylidae; genus Phyllomedusa; species Phyllomedusa bahiana. The sequence continues at coordinate 3,417 of JAODAL010025543.1, read as the reverse complement.
GAAACCCTCCAATTTATATGTTCCAAAAGGACCTACCCAAAAATTTTAAAGGGCTTGTTTGGGAAGGGCTGATATGGGATTTGACAAAAAGATCAATTTATTCCCAAATTTCCTATATCCCCCCAGACGGGGACGTTTCCTTGTCCTTTCAAATTTCTTTTTTTTCCACGGCTGAGCGTGATTAAGGGTTGCTTTGTCCCCATTCCCCGAAACCCGGAAATTAAAGTAAAGACCTAGGAGGGCCCTTTACCTGTTTACAGCACAAATGAGTTTATGCCCTTAAAATGCCCTGTGGGGTTTCTATTTTGTTGGGGGACGGTAAAAGGGAGGGAAAGGGCCGCCTCTCCCCGCCCAAAAAAATTCTTCAAAAACGGTGTATCAAAAAAGGGTTTCCGTACCCATCACTTCCAGCAAGCAGGGGGGACAAAATCTTTGCAAATTTCCGGGTTCCAGATTCTGGAACAAGTTAAGAGAACCCCAGGGGAAAGGGGGGGGAAACCACATTTAAACCCAAATAAAGAAAGGGGGAAGGGCTTTCTGGATCTTTTAGATGAAAAACATTGCCCCAAAAACCCCCCACTTTTTTGAACCGGGAGAATGTGATTTTTTTGGGTTTTCTTAAATTGTTTACATTGGATTTAAAAGATCAATATATTTACATGCTTTTTCACCTTTCCTCTCCACCCGCCCGCGGGGGGTTTGGGGGACCCCGATTGTTTCGCAGGGTTTAGGCACCGATAGCGTTCTCTTTGTTTTTTCTGACACTACCATTTTTTTTTATTCCTGGTATATCTTTGTTCTCTGTTTTTTTTTTCTTTCCCCCCTTCTACTTCTTTTTATTTTTTTTTTATTCATTTTGTTCATTTGTTTATCCCTTTATTTTCCCCTTTTTTTTGGGTTTTCAACCTCTTTTTTCATGTTTTTTTTCTTTTTTAAATTTTATCTTTTCAAATATTTCCCCCCCCCTTTTCCCCCCCCCCTTTTTTTTCCCTTTTCTTTTCCTTTTTTCCCCCTTTTTTTCCCTTCCCCTTCTTTGCCTGGTTTTTTGTAAAACTTTTTTTTTAAAAATTTTTTTCTTTTTATTTCTGTATTTTTTCCCCTGTTTATATGGTTTTTTTTCCCTTTTTACATTTTTTTTTACGTTTTTCCCCTTTATTTTTCAGTTTTTATTTCATTCTCTCACTTTTTTTTTACTAACTATAAATCTCTGCTTCCCCCTTTATTTTATTTTCATTCATTTTTCAATAATTGTCGGGTTTTCTTTTTAATAGTTTATTCTATACCCTTCTTTCTGTTTTCTGTCCTTCTCGGTGCGTCTTTTGGCCCCTTTCCCCGGGGTGGGCGGTTGCCGGGGACCACACTTTTGACTAATCTCCCCTGGGTTTTAGTTTCCGGGGAAAATGACGTCGCGGGACCTCCATTTCCCGGGGGCGCTTTCCCCACCCAAAAGGGTATTTTAAAACCGGTCTTAAACCTATCAACAAAACGGCCCTTTCCAATTGGGTACCGGGGCCCCTTTTTGTCTTTCTCCTCTATCTGGTATTGGTAAGTTTGTGATGGGCTAATTGGGGGTTTTTGGCAGGGACGGGGGCTTTTTGCCATATGTTCGTTTTCCCATTCTTTTTTCCCCTGTTTTTTTTTTTCATGTATTTTTTTCTAAAATTTTTTTTGTATATGCTTTATGGTTTCGTGTTTTCTTTTGAAATTTTTTCCCCTGTGCTATAAAATCCTTTATATACCTAATATGTTTTTCCCCTTTTCCCTTTTTTCCCTTTGAGTCTGTACGACTCTTTTTACTGCAAATAAAAGAAAAAACTATGTTTAAAATTATAAGCTATATACCAGAAGGTCTCATTACAAAAAGAAAAAGATTTCTTCATGATATTTAAATTTAATAAAAGTTGACAGTAAAACTTTTCACATTTTTTTTAAAATATTTTTAATATATGTATATTTTTTTTTTTTTTGAAACCTTGTCCGACTTTAAAGTTAAAAAATTGGCACATTGATTTTGGGTTTAAAATGTTTTCTCCACAGTAAACTTTTTGGGAAAAAGGTCTCAAACCCGGGAAACTTTTTATACAAAAGGTCACCTGTATATTTTACATTTTTTGGAGCCTTTGGTTATAAAAAAATTTTTTCCTTTTTGCATCAATTTAAAGTGTGGGGCAATTTTGACTTTCTGGGTTTTACATAGAACAGCTTTTCCTGTTCACCCCTCAGTTTTCCTCAGCGCTCAAAGGGTTTAGGAACGCGCTCTCCCCTGTGGCCCAAAACAGCTCAGCAAAAATTAGCATTTCTCCCAACGAAAAAACCTCTACATTTAGCTGTGACCTTTCCCAAATTTATTTTAGATTAAATTTGAATTTTTTTATGTAGTTAGCTAAAATTTTAAAGCACATCTACCGCTTAAATTCACGGCGGGGGAGCGGGGGGGGGGGGGGGCGCGGGGCAAACCCCAGAAAAGCCTATCTAAAAGAACACTGGATAAACCACCAAGACAAAAGGGGTAGACATTGTAGGGGAAAATTTATCTTTATTTAACAGTTTTGCTTTTAAAAAATTTTTCCAAAAATTTTGGGGCAGCCTGAATTTAATATTGAAAAACCCTTAATTTCATTAACTGAAGGTCTCTTGTTAGCTGCAAAACTCCACTTTTATTATCAGTATACTTTTTCAGATAGGTGTTCATTTTCAAAATTTTTCCCCATTACACCTGTGACTGTTTATTTTATTTCCCCCTTGCAGTTTTAAAATTTCAATCCAGCAATCTTTTTAAGTCAGCCCCAGGTTGTTGTTGCCCAAAAAAACCGTGTATCAAAAAAAAACATCACAGTTTTCGTGTTTTTTTGAAATTTTTCGCACCCCGCATTGTTCATTGACGCAAACACTACGTAAAAACTTAAAAAAACAATTCTAAAATTTTCCCCCCAGGGAATTGAAAAGGGGCAAAAAAATATCGTTTTTAAATTTTACCAAAACATAACAGTTACGTGTTTTTTTTACTTTTTTCACCCCAGCCCTTTTTCATTGACGCAGCAAACAAAGAAAAACTTAAAACAGCAATTTTTATATTCACCACAGGGGAATTTAAAGGTCAAAAAATAAACGTTTTTTATACCAAAACCTAAAAAAATTACGTGTTTTTTTGACTTTTTCGCAAACCCCGCATTGTTCATTGACGCCGCATCTACGTAAAACTTAAAACAGGGAAAATTTTATATTCACCACAGGTTTTAATTTAAAGGTGCAAAAAAATACCGTTTTTTTAACCAAAACATAACAGTTTCGTGTTTTTTTTACTTTTCCCCACCCAGCAAATTTTCATTGACGCAGCAACTACGTAAATCCTTTAAAACCCGCAATTCTATAATTTACCAAAAGGTGAAAATTTAAAGGTGCAAAAAATACAGTTTT
>JAODAL010025542.1:0-58437 GCA_025379985.1 Phyllomedusa bahiana | reverse complement strand
GATTTTAACTTGCCCCCAAAAAAAATTGGGGAAAAAAAAACGGAAACTACTCCCTTTGTAGCGTGTTACTTTTGGGCGTGTTTTCTACGTACACAACAAAAAAAAAATTGAAATTTAAACCCTTTGGGGGGAAAATTTAATTGCTATGGGAAAAATTTTTTATATTTTTTGGGGGGAAAAAAAGAGGTTTTCTTGGAGTCACAAAAAGCAGCAAACAAACTTAATTAAACGTGCAAACTAGAAAGGTTTTCCCCGCTCACCTTAAATTCCCAAAAAGGGTGCCCCCTGGTCTTCCCGTGATAGCCTTTTTCCTAATTCGGCGGGATAATTCTTCCTTTTTTTGCAGGACATGAATATCGGAAAAACAAAAGCGATGCCCCGGGTTTTCGAGGAAAAAACAATGGGGGAGTTCTTTATTTCAATATGTCGGTGCAGGGGATAAAAAAAGACTGGGGGTGCAAGCCTACGGTTTCAGGAGCAATTCCACCCCCCTTTTGTTAAAGGGGCATGCAGGTAACACTCAAATAAACAGATTAAATAGGGAAATATCGTCATGCAAACGATACGTCATTTCCTTTTCAATACATGGGGGGTATAAAATGCTTTAAAAAAAAACCCTTCTAAAAATTTTTTTAATTTCCCCTTTGTTTAAACCCACTTTTCCCAACTATATAATCTATGTTATTGTTATGAAAAGAGGTTTGGGGGGTTTGTTTAGATGTTGAAAGGGGTTAGGGGTTTAACGCTAGGTCGTTACGGAGTTTAAAACCCCCTGGAAATTCTGGTTTGAGCTCCAGAATCCAAAAAGGGCTTCCGAAACCCTGACTTTCTTGGCCAGTCTCCACCTTTTTTTCGGGGCATTCTTTTTTCTTTCAAAGCCAAAAAAGGATAATTTCCCTTAAAATCCCCAGCATTTTCTTCTGTGAAAAGCTTTGAGCCCCTGAAAAAGGGCTGTGCCCTTTTTGATGTTTTAAAAAAATGCCCCTATTCTATTTTTCCCAATTTTTAGTGCTGCATCCTATATAAAATTTATAAACATTTAAAAACTTTTAAAATTATTTTTAAAAGGATTGGGGTGAGTCCCCAATTAATGAATTTCTGTATTTATTTTTCTTTTTAAATGCCCTTTGGGAGTATTCTTGAAGGTTTTTTTTTTTGTGGCATTTTGCACATATTAAAATTTGCGTCCCCCGCATGGGAAAAGGCCTTTTTTTGCAAAACCCAAATTTTTTTTAAATTCTTTTGGTTTTTTAAAAATACTCGGTGAGTTTTCATTACCAAAGGTGATATTTCTTTTAGGAACAATCTGCCCCCCCTTTCCTCAAAAAATTTTACCCAAACTTGCCCTGTCAAAATTATGTTGATTTTTTTGTAGAATATTTTTTTTTTTTTTTCAAAGCTAGTTTTTTAGGGGTGAAAAAAAGGACCAGATTTTTGTTTTTGTTTTTTGTTTTTTAAATGTTTTTCTTTATTTCCCCCCCCAACATTTGTTAATAAGATAATCATGTTGTTTTTTATCCTGTTTTTTCCAAAGTGCTCTATTTATTTGTGTTTTAAATTTAAAACCCCCAATCTTTTAATCTATTTTGATTTTTTATTTTTTTTTTTCGAAATCATCATCATTGGTGCTTTCCCTTTTTTCCCCCCTATAAAATTACCCGGGGGATGGCATTGAGGGGTGTGTTTAAAAGGGCTATTTTTCTGCCCTAAAAAAATTGCATTCCCATGGTGGGTTTTACGATAAAAAGAGGTATTTACCTTGCAGAGGTGGTACCCCCTTTAAAGGACATCCCAAAATTAATTTTTTCTTTTGTCCCAAAATGCGTGAATCTCGGGGGTTCAGGCTTTTAAATTAACATATTCCATAAACCCCGGTTTTAAACCCCCCTTTCGTGCCCCCAAACAATCAAGATTTTCCATGGGTTTGTAGCCCCATACCAGAGCAAAAGTTCCCAAAATGGGTCCCAAATGTAAAAAAATTGTGTTTTTCCCCACCACGCCAAATAGAGGTTCGTGATGGATGGGGAAGAAGTACCCCCTTGGGTACCCCATCCCCAATTGAAAATAGTAATTGCCATCAAATTTTTAAAGAAAAACTGTGTTTTCGGAGGAAATCCACATTCCCCAATAGAAAAATTTTTTAACCCCTCATTTTTTTTGGGGCCTGTATTTATTAAGATGGTATTGTGGGGTTTTGGAAAACACCTTTTCCCGAGGTATTTTTGGGAGAAAAGGGACCAATACATCTAAACTGGGCCATTTGAAAGTTGGTGACCAAAGGGGAAATCCTAAAATCCCTGAAGAAACCAAATTTTGCTGTCTTTTAAATACCCAAAAGGTTTTTTGGTATTTAAGGGCTGTAGAAAAACTATCAACAAAAGTGCTTATTTCTTTTTTAAAATTATTCCGCCCTAGATACAATCGGTCTTAATTTTGGAGGGTTTTTCCTTTTGTGTATTTTGGGGGGTTCCCCTAAAAAATTGGGGGTTTGTGGTTCCTTTTTTTTTCCAATTCTTTTTTTTTTTCTCATCTAGGGCCCCCTAGAATTTTGCCCCCCTTTCTAAAATTTTTAAAAAATTTTTTTTTGGGAAATGCACTATTGGGGTTATCTTTAATTTCCGGTAGGTTTTTGGGGTGTCGTTTAAAGATTTTATACTAATTTTTTAAACGACAGAATCCATTAAAGGGGTTCCCCCTCCCTTTTTCCCGTTTTTTTTTATTACCCAGTTATCTTTTTCCCTTTTTGTTTTTTTTAATTGCTTGTTTTTTTTTTTAAACTATTTTAAAATTTTTCTTTTATTACATGTATTATACAAATTATTTTCATTTATTAATTTTCTTGATTTTGGGGCTCCATGGGGGCCTTTGGAAAGAAATTCCATACCCCAAACTGAGCGGGGATTTTAGGGTTAAAATGGGGGGTTTTAAGGGTTTTTTTAATTTTACATCAAGTTTCACTTTAAAATTTGTTCGTTTTCATTGTTTTTTTCAAAATTTTTGGGGGTTTAATAAGGGCAAGTGTTCTTTAAAAAATCATATCGGGTTTTTTCATTTTCAGCTTAATTTTGGGATGTTGTGGGTTTTTTTTCTAATTCTTTAATGCTGGGATTTCTAAAATTTTTTCTTCAAAACTTTTTTATGTCACGTCCTTATAAAATTTATTAATGTCCGCATAAATTTCAAAAAATTTTTAAAACCCCTAGTGGGTTTTAAAAATTAAAGCCCTTTTTTTAAAAACAAAAAATTTTTGTGTTTCCTTTTTTAGAATTGCTGGTGTTAAGAAATACAAAAATTATTTTAAATTGTTGTCAAGATCAGTTAAATTCTCTTTTCCCTTTACTTTTTTCTTCCTCGCCCTTTTTGTTTTTTTTTGTTTTTGTTTTTGGGAAAATTAAAAAAAAACCGGGGGAAACCCCCCTTTTTATCCCCTTAAAAACTCGCTCAGTGGCTATGGAAGCTTTTTTAGGCCACTAGGAGCGGAACTAAGAAAATTAAAAAATGAAAAAATTTGTATAATAAAGTAAAAAAAAAAAAATAACATCAGTTTAAAAAAAAAAAAACAAGCAATAAAAGAACCCAAAAGGAAAAAAGATAAAATTTTAATAAAGAAAGCGGGAAAGGGGGGGGGCCCAACCCTTTTAAAGGATTCTTTTCTTGTATAAACAATTATGTATAAAAAACTTTAGGAAAAACAAATACCCTTTCCCGGGAAAATTTAAAAGATAACCCCCGTAGGCATTCCAAAAAAAATTTCTTAAACTTTTAGAGGAGGGATATATTTTAGGGGCCCCTAAAATGAGAAAAAAAAAAGAATTTGGAAATAAAAAGGGAAACCCCAAAACCCCCTTTTTTTATGGGATCCCCAAATAAAACAAAAAAGGGAAATTTCCCCCCAGGTTTTAAACCGATTGTAACTAGTTGGAATAATTATAAAAAAAGAAACTAAGCACTTTTGTTGGGGTAGTTTTCTACACCTTTTGTACAAACATTCCCCCCGGGTATTTAAAAGACAGCAAAATGGTACTGCAGGCATTTCAAAGGTTTTTACAAGGTTACCAACTACCCCATGGCTGAGTTTAGATGTAGTTTGGGCTTTATTCCCAAAAAAATACCCCAGGGGAAAAGGTGTTGCCAGCCCCCACAAAACCATCTTAAAAAATAAAAGCCAATCCCATTGGGGGTTAAAATTATTCCCCATTGGAGTGGGGGATTTTTTTCATTTAAACACAGTTTTCTTTAAAAATTTTATTTTCAATTACTAATTTTCAATGCATGGGGGGTACCCCTGGGGGCCTTTCTTCTTCCCCCCCATCGCGAAACCCTAAAATGGGGTGGTTGGGGAAAAACCCCAATTTTTGACATTTGGGAACCCATTTTTGGGAAAAAGTATGCCTGGTAAGGGCGCTACTCGTGACCTCTTTTTTTGTTTTTGGGGCACGATGGGCGTCCCAAAAGGGATTTTTTGGGAAAATGTTAAAATTTTTAATTCTCTGAACCGAGATTTCCCCCCCTTTTTGGGGACAAAAAAAAAAATTCCCCTTTTTTGGGGTCCTTTAAAGGGGATACCACACTCTTTAAGGGGAATTTTCCCTCTTTTATCGGAAAAAACCCCCCAGTGGGAAATGCAATTTTGAGGGCAGAAATTCCAATTTTAAAACACACACCCAATGCCATCCCCCCGGGTGAATTTCCCTACGGGCGAGGGAAACCCGCACCAAAAAGTTATATTTTGAAAAAAAAAAATAAACATCATTTAAAAAATTAAAAGATAGGGGTTCTAATAAAAAAACAAAAAAATAGAGCACTTTGGAAAATACAAGGGTAAAAAACAACATGAAATTTTTTTAATTTAAAAATGTTGGGAGGAAAGTAAAAAAATCATTTAAAAAACAAAAACAAAAATCTGGGTTTTTTTACACCCTATAATCTAGCTTTGGGAAAAAAAAAAAAAAAATATTCTACAAAAACCAACCTACTTAGACAGGGGGAAAAGTTTGGCCCAAAATTTTAGAGGAAGGGGGGCTTTTTTACCAAAAGAAAATTTACCCTTTGGTAATGAAATCTCACCGGTATTTTTTTAAAAACCCAAAAAATAAAAAAATTTGGGTTTCGCAAAAAGGCTTCTTCCCTATGTTTCCCCACATGTAATATGTGGGAAAAATTTCCCACAAAACAAAAACCTTTAAGAATTTTCAAAAGGGCCCCAAAAAGAAAATAATATACCCAAATTCATTAAATTTGACTCGGGCCACACGTCTATTTGGGATTCCCCAAAGTACAACATGTGGGTAAAAAAATATATAGGGTTCAGCCTAGAAAATTTAAAACTTGAATAGCGGGGGGCATCTTAACAACTCAAAAAAAAGGGGACAGCCCCCCCTATTCAGGGGCAGAAAGCATTTCACAGAAAAACATGCTGGTGATGGGAAGCAGTCAAACCTTTTTTTGGGATAAAAAAGAATAAAGCCCAGAAAGAGGGTGGGGGGAACCCGGCAACGAAAGGGGGGGATTGCGAGAAGCCTTCTGGATTCTGGAGCTGAAACCCGAATCCAGCGGGGTTAAATCCCGAAAGCCTAGCATAAAATCCCACTAACCCCTACAAATCTATCAACCCCCTTTAATACCTTTTTAATAACAGTAACATAGATGTATATAGATGAAGAGTGGTTAAGCAAAGATATTAAATAATTTTTAGATTTTTTTTTATCAAGCAGTGTATACCCATTATGTATTGAAGAGGAAATGACGTATCGTTTGCATGACGATCATTCCCTATTTAATCTGTTCATTTGAGTGTTACCTGCATGCCGTGAACAAGGAGTGGAATTGCTCCTGAAACGCGTAGGCTTGCACGCCACGTCTTTTTATATACCCTCTGCACCGACTATATTGAAATAAAGAACTCCCATTGTTTACCTCGAGACTGGACATCGCTTTTTGTTTCTCTCGCAACACTTAATACCCCCTGGATGTAAATTGCGCAAAAGAATTGAGCAGCCGGAAAACTACTAGCTTTGTAGCGTATTACAATTGCTTGTTTTCTACGCTACACAAAAGAGAAAAAATTTTAATAACCTTCGCTTGTGAATTATGTACAGGAAATTGTATTTTTTGGCGGTGAAAAAGACGGTTTTTGGAGCCCAAAAACACAGCAATGAAAAAACGCTTAAATTTAAAACCCCTGGATGTAAATTACGCAACACAAATTGCGCAGCCGGAAACTACTAGCTTTGTAGCGTGTTACAATTGCGTGTTTTCTACGCTACACAACAAGAGAAAAAAATTGTAATTAACCTTCGCTTGTAAATTTATGCTACGGAAAATTGTATTTTTTGGCGGTGAAAAAAAACGGTCTATTTTTGTCACCACAGCACAAAAACAACGTTAATTAACCCTGGATTTTAAATTGGCGCAAAAGAATTGAGAAAGCCGGAAACTACTAGCTTTGTTAGCTGGTTACAATTGCGTGTTTTTCACGTACCCCAACAAGAGAAAAATTGTAATTAACCTTCGTTTGTGAATTATGTACAGGAAAATTGTTATTTTTTGGCGTGAAAAAGATGGTTTCTTGGAGTCACAACAGCAGCAAAACAACGCTTAATAACCCTCTGGATGTAAATTGCGCAAAAAAGAATTGAGCAGCGGGAACTACTAGCTTTGTAAGCATGTTGAAAATTGCGTGTTTTCTACGCTAACCAAACAAGAGAAAAAATTGTAATTAACCTTCGCTTGTAAATTTATTGCTACAGAAAATTGTATTTTTTGGCGGTTGAAAAAGATGGTTTTTGGAGTCACAACAGCAGCAAAACAACGCTTAATTAACCCCTGGATGTAAATTGCCGCGGATCACAAAGAATTGAGCTAGCCAAAATATGATAGGGGTTATTTGTATTATAAATACGCTTGTGTTCTTTAAATGTAATACAACAAAACTACTGGGCTTAGATGCCACTTGGGTTATTCAACATGTTGCTGTTTGAGCACAAGTAGCATCGTAACATGTATATGCACTGGATCTTTCAGTTGCAAAAAAATCAGAGAATAGACATTAAGAGAAGGCAGTCTCTGAGAATAGCTGAGACAACCCCACAAAAAATCGCTGATAAATAAAAAATCAGTTCTCAGTAACAATTCAGCCGCTTTGGACGCCAGCACTTCCCTGATCAGTTACATTGAGAGGAGTGTTGAGCTCCCAGCGTCGCGGCTTACCGGATTATTTATGAGTGCTTCACTTCTTACCAACCGGTTTGTGACTCTGGTCAGAATTCCCGGCCTCCGGATTCTCCTCTGATTGGTACTTATCATGTCTTCTGCACATGTCATGCAAGGCTGATTGACTGCCGCTTCTCCTCCGACAGTGCTTTGCCACCATGTAGCATGAACTGTGCTCGCAGCTATTTTATCTATAAATATGCATCACTCCTACGTCCGACGTCCGAGAGTACCCCAAATGCTTCGACTTCGTTATGATACCAGAAGTTTCTCTGAAATTCTTAATAACGAATTCCAGCTTCGTTAGAATCGTATTCGCCCATCTCTACTCATGGGTAATGTTTTGATTTTTGGGGTGTGCATTTATGTCTGTGACATGCATGTTATACTACAGGTCCTAATTATAAAAAAATTGTTGTTTCTAACAGACTTTTGTTCTTCAACAATTGTCAAGAGGGCCTACCAAAGGGTGGTGGGCTGTCAGAAACAGGAATAGGTTCTAGGACACTGTTAATGGGACACACATATTGCAATAATGACTTGTTTTTGCAAAGATCTTTAAACATAGCTAGCATAATCCCTGTATGATGAACAACCGCCTTTAATACAATTAAAAAGAGAAACAAAGCATGGTGGTGGGATTTCCATTCTATTGACAAATTGTTTTTTCTACTAATTAAACTACTAAAAAAACTGTGATTGTACAAAATAGCTGGGTAAAAAATTCCTCTGAATTGTACAAGGGACGGTACAGGAAAAACTTGACCAGATTTGGGTATTCAGAAGGACTGGGAGTATGGGGGCGTCCCGGACAGAGAACAATTTAGTACAGTAGACAATTTCCTCCAGACGTTGAGAAAATTGAGGAGAAAAAGCATATGCCATGAATAAAAAAGGGAACCTGGGTGGAAACAGGAGCGTTCAACCACCAGTATTTCAAAGATGAAGCTCAATTGTGTCATGCACTCGTTACGGTTAAGGGCAAGCGCTAACCCAGGTCATGACTGTGTACTGAGGTAGGCTGGATTGGTCTTACCTCCAACACTTCCGCTTAGCACTCTTCTTCAGCACGGACTGTTGGACGTATGCCTGCGTCATAAGGGCATTTTTAACCTCGCGTCAGTGTAATAGATGACAGTACGCCCAGCCTTGGCTCTCTCACCGCACCCACTGAAAATATACTCCGGCCCTGGCTGCTGGACACTTCCATGATAGTTAACAAGATGGCTGATCTGGCAAAGCAACTGGCTCTCACCGTATTTTAAGGGCAATCAGTGCTAGAGCTTTCATAATTCTTCTCTAAAAAAATTAGATTTTGAAAATGTGATTTTACTGTGAGGTAATTTTAGTGTCATAAAGGGCTCAGGGAACCTGGACACAAAATTGCAACAATGTGCGGCTATAAAATTTTTTCTGGGCTCGGAGTCACTATGGGGTTTTGCATCATTCTGATCTCCAGGGTGTGTCTGTCCTAAATCATCTGAAGAAGGATTTGGAGGAAAAATGAAACGCCATTGAATTGATTTGGACACTGGTATCACTCTCAGAAGCCTGGAGGGCAAAATGTGCTTCTTCATAAATGAAGTTTGTTTTGGGGTATTGTTTTAGGACATTTTTGATTCTATTCTATGGGGTGTGTTGCTTCGGCTTGGTTTGTATGGTGGTGCAACGACATATATACACATCTAACATGTAGTATAAAATAGAAGACCTTTAAAAATAGCTTTACAAATGGTCTGCAGGCCAGCAGGGTGTATGTTGTATGTTATCACACTTTGTGAAAAAAAAAGCCCAAAATGATAATTAAGTGTAAAATAATTTAAATAATAAATCTTCCCTAAAATAACATTATTGTAAATCAAAAATGTCAGTTACCAATAAAAGAATATACTAAATGACAGTCACTGTACAAAATAGCAATAGTGCCACTTTCGTTGATCTGTGGTGATTATCAAGATAGGTTTTAAGAGTAATGCTGTGGCCCAGGTACAGGTATGGTCAATGTCCAGTTGAAACTAAAATGGTGGTTGAAATGACTCCTTTTTCCGGCTCTTTTTAAATCTGTGGGGTTAACATTGCAGGTTTGGGGCTAAGTGCCTGCGTTCCAGGGACAGTGGTTTGTTTGGTCTATGTTACAGTGAAACTATAAAAATGAGTTGGGGGTTGAAATGACTATTTGTTCCACGGCACTTTTTACAATGTGTGTGGCGGGGGTCATGAAGGTTTGGGGTTCATGCTGCTGGTCCAGGGGACGGCGACAGGGGTCGTAAATGTCCAGGTGAAACTATTATTAGGTAGGATGGTAATTGTCTGCACCGGTGGCACATCGGAATAGGGGGTTGTAGGGCTATGGGGGTCATGGCTGGTGTATGGGACTATCAGTTCCTTGCACTAGGTGGAAATCCGTGTCCTACTGGGGGGGCTGGGGATCTGGGAGATCGTGTATCTAACAATAAAACAGATGGTGGATTGACAAAGACTACTTTTTTTCCGACGGCACTTTGTTAATATGCAGAGGGTCTTTGACAGGGTTTGGCTAGAGTTTCTTCGCATGTTTGGACACTGCGAAAGGTGATGGTCACATGTACAGCAGTTAACACATATATAATGGTGGTTTGATCCCAGATATACATGTTGGCCCGGCACTTTTTGTATTGATTTGGGTATGACAGCGTTAAGGATGGTCTTACTGCTGGGTAGCAGGACCAGGTATTAGGTCAAAGTCCCAAGTACAAACTAAAACTGGTGCGTTTGAAAGAATCACTTTTTCTTCCTGGCACTTATTTAAATTCTCCGGTGTGGTCATGCAGGGTTTGGGGATCATGCATGTCGTTACTGGACTAGGGGAATATTCGAATGATCCAGTTCAAGTAAATATGGATGGTTCAATAATACTGCCCTTATCGGGAACCCTTTTTAATTTGCTGGGCATGCAGGTTTAAGGGTATATGATCTGATTGGTGCAAGACAGGGAGAGGGATTTGATGGTTATGTCTGTTTTTTTTTAGTAGTGTCCGTTTAATAAACCTATTGTGTATTGCCTATAAGATTGTAGAACGTTTTCTCATTTTATTTGGAACTGTTGTAAGGATAGTTTATTCCAGCGTTATAAACTAGCGACTGTTTGGGCTGTTGGCACCTTGAATTGATGGTGTTGTTGCTCGCCATTAGGACTTTTTTTGGATATTTGGGCTTCACATCGAGGGTTAGTTGAGTTGTTTAGTATTTGGTTTCGTCGTTGAGTGGAGTTTTTGGGTGAACCGAGGACGGTTTTGCGACAGTTCCGATCTAGAATTAAAGACACGATGACCGTATAGTCAACGTAATACGCTCATCACTATTAATGACTATGTAAGAATTCAGACTAAGGCCTGTCACCAATCAGCTGGCATTGGGCTTATACCATCTATCACTTGTTAATAAAAGTATTAAGAATATACCCTGCCCTCTCGGGAAACCAACTCTGAAAATCCTAGGGCGCGAAAACAAAAAGACTGATCGGAAAAATAGTGCAAAGGGAGAAGCTAATGGCTAGTTATTGGTCTTTGAATACAGGTCTATTTCTGAACATAATTTTTTGTATATGAAGGTCTAGAGTAGTTAATATTTATGCATTCACACGCGGTGTGTTGTGAATAATATATAGTAGGGGCTTGAAGAGCCAATCAATTTTTTTTTGGAAAGGAAAAACTAATTTGGGGGGTCTCTAATGCCATAGTTCCATTTGGCGTTGTCATACAGGTCATGAGTTCTCGCTAGGATCATATCCCTTCTTATAGGCGCACGTACTTATATTACTTGGGGTCGCCATTTTTGGCAAAATGGACTATCTAGGGAGCTAGGTAGTTCTATTTCTTGTCACATAAATTGGCCGATCCCAATTAATAATGGCCGGGACATGTGTCAGGAGTTGGATAGGGAAAATCTTCTGAATAAACAATGAGGGACTAAGTTTGGGCCAATTATGCCTTGCCCTCGAGTGTGCCTTGAGCTGTAGTTACTGCGAGGCTAAAAACTTATCAATATCTATATCCCAAAAAGAAGAGGTAAAAGCATCAAACCCTAGGACGGAATAGTTTAATGTTTTTGACTGTTTTCGCATTACGCTTAAACATACTTTGCCTAAGAGTCAGTGGGTATTTATTCTGATGTGAAGAACTAACTTGGGCTAAGAACGATAAATGTATGTGGAGAGCATAGATGCATACGATGAGAACATCATTCTACCATTATACAAGACCACACATGGAATATTGTGTACAGTTTTGGACACCAGTTCAAAGGAAAGACATTGTAGAGCTTGAACAGGTTTAGAGGCAGGCAACAGGAAAATAATAAAAGGACTGGGTGTGGACTGAAAGAACCAGAAATCTTTAGGCAAGATTAATGTTATTTAGTTTATAGAAAAGAATTGCTTTGGTGTATACATAAATAAAAATTATAAATAAATAAAATGTAATTTATATATCTCTCCAATATCTATTCATCCCTTTAATAAACCCCCCCCCCCCCCCCCGCCTCCCCCTTCCCCCCGCCGCCCCCCCCCCCCCCCCCCCCCCCCCCCCCCCCCCCCCCCCCCCCCCCCTCCCCCTAACCCCCGCCCCCCCCCACCCCTTTATCGAGAACAATGGGTTATCTTCTAGGCCAAGAGGAAAGAACGTTTTTACATAAACATAGAAAGGGATTCTTTACTGTAAGAGCAGTGAGACTGTGGAACTCTCTCCCAGAGGAACTGGTCATAGTAAATTCACTAACAGAGTTCAAAAAAGGGTGTATTTCTAGAGTGTAACAAGTTATAGTGACTAGGATTATGGAGAAGGGACATTGATCCAAGGATTTATTATAATTACCAGATTGGAGTCGGGAAGGATTTTTTGTACCTGTGTTAGTATGCGGAGCCTGCATGTCCATGCAGAGACGAAGAGAATCATGACGGTATGGTTACCTGGTATGAAACCTCTCTGGTCAGCATGAATAAGGTAAAGAATTACAGAATTAAGACATATGGCCACAATTTTGGCCAGTAGTTTAAAGGGGTTGTCTCACTACAAAGATTAGCTTTCAACATGTAGGATACAGGTGAATTGAAAAACTTTTTTGGAAAATTTTTAGCTTTGTTTTTCTATTAGTTCTCTATTGAGATAAAGGTGATTTTATCAGTTCTGAGTGATTTTATAAGTTCTCTAGTTTAACGACCTGCTCTGCCTGCTCTCTTCTGCTGTTAGCCTTATCTGATAGCAGGGATGATTCACACAGGTCCCCACACAGAACTGCTAGTAGCTTGAGAGCTTGAGTACCCCATATTAAAATGGAGACCAATTACTTTTGTTTACATTAGCTTTGGAGCTCTATGGACTTTGACATGAGAGCAGGAGAAGTATATCTAGAGTAATTAGCAGACCATTGAATACCAGAGCTGATATGCTAATCATCCACAGCCTGACCAGGAAGAGACAGGACACATGAATGAAAGCTGATTTTACTGGCTCTGTGAAACATCCCCTTTAACATCCATTTGTAGTAAGGATATCGGCCTGTAAGGTGTACAAAAACAAGGGTCTTTTACTGGATTAGGGATAATGATAATCAGTGTTTCCTGCATAGAAGCAGGAAGAGTAGCTGCCTCATTCACCTCATTAAACAGTTGTAGCAATAACAGGGCGAAAAAATTTGAATCCTGTTTAAAAAAAATTCAATAGTTAACCCATCAGTACCTGGAGATTTTAAATTTGTTTTACGATGTAATGGCTATCTGTACTTCGTCTGCATTTATAGGAGCATCTAAATAAAAGCGTTGTTCAAATGTTAGGACGTTACTTGGAATGTTATTATCCAAATATTCCGCTATTTCCATATCGGAGACCAAAGTATGTGAACTACTTAAATCTGTGTAAAAATCAGGAAAACCATCCGCAGCCAAGTGATGGTTTGAAATAGATGTATTCACATGTAATCACTGGAGGCTCATGAGACCACTTAGCCATACATGCAAGTAACTTACCACAAAGCTCCTCCATCTCATGGAATGTCTGCCTAGTAAAGAAAGAACTAAGGGCGACATGTATGAAGCGCCTAAGACTCGCCGCCCGAGGAGGTGCGCTCATACATGCGGTGAAAAGTTCACTACGCCTCGCCAGTGTGTGAGGCGCAGTGCGGGACTTAGGCGCAGAAGGGCTGCACCTAACATGTATTCCGATTCGAGACAGGTTGGAAAACAGCGAAAAATCATTAAACATGTTAGTGAATAGCAAAAAGAGTTGTCTTTCAAATGAATGAATGAATGAATGAATAAAGTGAAAAATCAAAGCTCTCGAAAAGCGAAGAAATGTAGTGAAAAAGTGGATTATTTAAAATCAAAGGGAAAATATAGAAGATCGCTCAAGAAAAAAAACTCAGCTCCGTGAGGCACAGAGTATGAATCAAAAAAACGTTCTTATTACGTGTAAAACATTATCCAAAAAAGAGCTCAAACTTTGTAAAAAAACACATAAATAAAATCACTTTCCAAAAAATCAAGAACGGCGCTATATCAGGAATTTGGATATTGAAAATTGCCGGGAAATACAGGAATTCAAATTCTGGAAGCGCTTCTCATTGGTCAGCATAAACCAGCCAATCAGAATAGGAGCGACAGTGACCCATTATAACCTATGGAAAAGTATTGACCAATCAAATGCAAACGCGGGACAGTTCAAAATACAGTAAAAATGCAGAAAAGAGCTGATTGGTTGAACTAGCGAGGGCTTGGCTATCCCGGCCAATCAGAATAGGAGCGACAGTGACCCATTATAACTAGAGATGGGTGAATTGATTCTAACGAAGTGGACTTCGTTTAGAATTTCAGGAAAACTTTGGTTCTGAACGAAGTCGAAGTTTGGGGGACTTCGCGTGAACGAAGCGTGCTTTTGATTGATAAAATGGCTGCGAGCACATGGCGTTACATGGGGCAAAGCACTCTTGGAGGAAGAAAGGCGTAGCCTGCATGACATGTGCAGAGATGAAGCCAATCAAAGACCGGCGGGATTCTGTGACGTCACCGCACTATATAAGTCCGTGCGTGACGCTGGGAGCTCACACCGCTCTCACTGTACTGAGTAGGGAAGGTGCTGCCGCAGCTGCTTATGATAGCTGATGCTAAAGAACTCATTTTAATACAGCGATTTTTGGGGGGTGTCACAGCTTGTATCAGAGACTGCTTCTCTTACGTTCTAATTCTGATTTTGTGGGGTATTGGATCTGAAGTCCAGTGTGCGTCCAATGCAGCTGCATATACATTTTAATGCTATCTGCTCACAGCACATTGTATATCCAAGGGTTATCTAAGCCTGTTCCTGTTGTATTCATTTAAAGAAACAGCGTTTTTACAATCCAAATACCACTTCATTTTTGGTTGCTCATTTCTTTTAGGCAATTTACATCCAGGGGTTAATTAAGCGTTGTTGTGCTGTTGTGGTCACTAAAAGAAACGTTCTTTTTCACCGCCAAAAAAGACATTTTGCCTGTAGCATAATTCACAAACAAAGATTAATTACAAGTTTTTCTGTTGTTGTGTACCGTAAAATACACGCCATTTTAACACGCTACAAAGCTGGTAATTTTTGGTTTCATAGTTTCATAGTTTGTAAGGCCTAAAAAAGATGAGACGTCTATCCAGTTCAGCCTGTTGTGCTAAGGTGTTGATCCAGAGGAAGGCAAAAAACCCCAACGAGGTAGAAGCCAATTGTCCTCATTTTAGGGAAAAATTCTTTCCCGACTCCAATCTGGCAATCGGAAAAATCCCTGGATCAATGACCCCTCTCCAGAATCCTAGACACTATAACTTTTATATTATTATGCTCCAGAAATGCATCCAACCCTTTTGAACCTGTTAGTGAATTCACCATGACAGTTCCTCTGGCAGAGAGTTCCACAGTCTCATGCTCTTACAGTAAAGAATCCCTTTCTATGTTTATGTAGAAACTTTCGTTCCTCAAGACGTAGAGGATGCCCCTTGTTCTAGATACAGTCCTGGGTATATAATATAATCTTGGGAGAGATCTCTATATTGACCTTTGTATGTATTTAAACAATATTTATTTGTCCCCCCGAAGCCGTCTTTTCTCTAAACTAAATAACCCCAATCTTGCTAATCTTTCTGGTTACTGTAGTCCACCCAGTCCTTGTATTATTTTTGTTGCCGCCTTTGTACCTGTTCAAGCTCTACAAATGTCTTTCCTGTGCACTGGTGCCAAACTGTACACAATATTCCATGTGTGGTCTAACCAGTGACTTGTATAATGGGAGAATAATGTTTCATCATGTGCCTCTTATGCCCCTTCTAATTCACCCCATGATTCCTATTTGCCTTGGCAGCTGCTGTCTACACTGGCTGCTACATTTAAGTTTACTGTCCACCAGGATTCCCAAGTCCTTCTCCATGTCACTTTTTACCCAGCCTTTTCCATTTAACATGTAGTCATGTAATGGATTTTTCCTCTCCATGTGCATAACCTTGCATTTATCTGTGTTAAACCTCATCTGCCATTTCCTGCCGGCCTCCACTTATCCAAGATTCCTTTGTAATAACACATTATCCTCTATTGTGTTGATTACTTTATCAGAGCTTGTACGTCTGCAAAGATCGATATTCTACTGTGCAATCCATGTGTAAGATCGTTAATGAAAATGTTGAAGAGGATAGGGCCCAATACTGACCCTTGTGGTACCCCACTAGTAACAGCAATCCGTAAGAGTATGTACCGTTAATTACTACCCTTTGTTTTCTATCAGTGAGCCAGTGGCTTACACACATTGCACACGTTTTCCCCAGTCCAGCATTCTCATTTTACTTACCAACCTTTTATGTGGCGCCATATCAAATGCTTTAGAAAAATCTAGATATATGACATCCAGTGCCTCACCCCGATCCAGTCTAGCACTGACTTCCTCATAGAAGCTGATGAGATTAGTCTGACAGGACCAATTCTTCATAAACCCATGATGGAACTGTGTTATGCATTATTTTCCGTGAGATACTCCAGGATAGCATCTCTGAGAAAACCTTCAAACATTTTACCTACAACAGAGGTAAAACTTACCGGCCTATAGTTTCCTGGATCACTTTTTGACCCCTTTTTGATTATTGGCACCACATTTGCTATGCGCCAATCCTTTGGGACATACCCGTTATTAGACAGTCCATAAATATTAAGAATAGGGGCCTATCTATGACATCACTTAACTCCCTTAGGACACGTGGGTGTATGCCACCTGGACCTGGGGATTTGTCTATTTTAATCTTCTTAAGACGGAGCTGCACTTCTTCTTGGGTAAGACAAGAAACTTTTAAGTTGGAGTTACCTCATCCCTCTGTTCAAGAGGAAGCTCATCCTCCTCGGTAAATACAGTGGAGAAAAAAGTGTTTAATAGGTTTGCTTTTTTCTCATCGCCCTCTACTGTCTCTCCCTCAGTATTTTTCAAAGGGCCAACATTTTCTGTTTTAATCTTTTTACTATTTATATAGTTAAAAAATATTTTGACAAAAAACTCTATTGAAGGATAAACAGAAATGTATTATATTATGGTCACTATTTCCCAGGTGCCCCTTAACCTGAACTTTTGTTACTCTGTCAGGTCTATTAGTCAATATTAAATCTAGAAGGGCCTTTCCTCTAGTCGATTCTTGCACCATTTGGCAAAGGTAATTATCATTAGTTATTGACATTTCTTTTGCGCAATTTAGATCCAGGGGTTAATTAAGTGTTGTTCTGCTGTTATGGTCACTAAAAGAAACGTTCTTTTTCCCTTTCCCAAAAGAAGAAATTTTGCCTGTAGCATAATTCATATCCGAAGTTAATTAACCCTTGTTTGTGCTTTTATATTCAGTAAAATACACAGTTTTTTTTAAACGGCCCCATACAAGTAATTTTTCCTCCCCATTTGTGGAGCGCAATTTATACCCAAGGGTTACCCAAGCTTCTTAGTGGGTTTCATTTGGAGTCAAATACAGGAGTGTATTTTATCATATACAGATATCTTCATTAAACAGTGTCTGTACATTTTTTGAACAAAAAGTATGTCAGACAGAGAGGCGGCAGGCTCTTCACCTGCGAGTGGCAGAGGCACAAACCTTCCCGGAGCAGGCCCAGGTCGCAGCACAGCAGGGACGTCGCAGCAGGGGTCCCCTCGGTGAGGCCAGAACTGCCGGTGTCATCTAGCGGCCGTGTGTTTTTTCAGCAAACCAATGGTTCTTTATTGGTTGACTAGGTCATCCACTTCCTCCCCGATGACATCTGACAACCCGGCCAAAAGTCAGTTTGGGAAAGTTAGACACAACCCTTGTTGGCAGTGGCCCAGGACGGGTCAGCCGGCCCTCACTGTCCTCAACCTGCCTCTGTCCATCCGATTCCCTCAGCGAGATCTACTATGTGGTCTGGGCTCAGCACCCCTATATAGCGAGGATGAACAATTTGAGGAGGGCAGTCAGCAGCTAAATTGGCAGCGAAGAAATGGGGCCAATATTTCCCCCGCTTCTTGCAGTAGGCGGCAAAGTATAGATGTGGAGAGTGGCATGGGAGGTCATGTTGTGAGGGGTCAGCCCCTGCATACCAAGACTGGTGATGAGGACAACAGTGACGATTTAAACACAAATCGATGATGATGTAGCCGACCGCATTGGTAGCAGGCGTTAGCAAGGGCTTTTATCATCGTCAGGAGAAGAGGGGCGTCAGCTTGCACGTCAGGGAGCAGCGCAGCCAGCAAGGGGGGTTGTGTGGCCGTGAGTCAGCAGGGAGCAGCAGTGTGAGGTCAGGAGCCAAGCGGCCATGGGGTAGAAAACCCACTTCGCAGGTCCGAAAAAGAAGTGGCACAGGGGCTCAGCGAGGCAGCGGTGGCAGTAGTCACACAGTGCGGAGCGTTGGCGGTAAAATCAGATACTCGGCGGTGTGGCAGTTCTTTGCTAAGACACCGGAGGAGCCGAATATGGGTATATGTAGAATCTGTGGGAAGAGTGAAGCGTGGTCAGGGAGTTAACGTTGGCACCACGGCCCTGCGTCAACACATGCAGCGTCACCATCCGGTGGCATGGGAGAAACGTGGCTCAGATGTGGTGGTCCATACTGCCGCCGCAGCAACAGCAGCAGCAGTGCCCAGTGGCACGCATGCCATTGCAGCCAATCAAGGCTCCACCACCTCTGCAGAAGGGAGCTTTTTCTCTTTGCCATCATCTCCCGATCCAGATGCTCCTTGATACTCATGGCGCCAGCAGTCGTTCAGCGAGGCGATTGCAAAGAGACAACAGTATGCGTCCAACCATCCTAAGGTGCAGAAGCTGACTGTGCTCCTGTCCAAGTTGTTGGTACTGCAGTCCCTCCCTTTCCAAATGGTGGACTATGCACCATTCAGAGAACTAATGGCTTGTGCCGAGCCGAGATGGAGAGTTCCAAGCCGTAATTTCTTTTCCAAAAAGGCAGTACCAGCACTTCATAAATATGTAGAACAGAAGGTGGGCCAGTCCTTGAGCTTATCGGTTTGTTCCAAGGTGCACGGCAGCACGGACGTCTGGAGCTGTAACTACGGTCCTTTACTGGGTGAATGTGCTTCCTGCCCAGGCACACCAACAACTTGGACAGAAGACGCCGCTTTCTCCTCCACGTTGTTAAACTGCAGCTCCTGCGCCAATGTCCGCCTCCTCCTCCTCCACCATCACCATCATCTCAGCCTCCACAAGTACTGCTCCATCCTACCACATTTGTAGGGCACAGCGGTGTCACGCAGCTCTACACCTGGCTTGCCTCGGTGAACGAAGTCAAACAGGGGATGAACTGCTCCGCGTCATGCAGCAAGAAATCTATGTGTGGCTTTCTCCGTGCCAACTGCAAATCGGAACCATGGTGATGGACAATGGGAGTAACATGGTGTCCGCGCTGCACCGAGGAGGCATGGTCCATGAGCCCTGTATGGCGCATGTGTTCAATCTGGTTGTGAAAAGGTTCCTGAAGTCTTCCACCGATCTTCAGAAGATTCTGAAAATGGCCAGGAAACTGTGCATGCACTTCATCCATTCCTACAAAGCCAGGAACACCCTCCTCGAATTGCAGCGGCAGAACGGCCTCCCCCAACACACTCTGATATGCGATGTTTCCACCCGTTGGAATTCCAGCCTGCACATGTTGGACCGACTGTATGAACAGAGAAAGGCCATTAACGATTTTTTGATGATCCAGCCGGACAGGAGTACTCCCCTGTGTAACTTTGATGTCAGCAAGTGGCAGCTCATGGGTGACACCTGCCATTTGTTGAGGCCATTCAAGAAGGCGACGTTATTTGTCAGTCGCCAGGACTACGGGATTAATAACGTCATTCCACTGCTTCATTTCCTGGAACAGATGCTGAAAAATCTGTCTGGGCAGGGGACTGGAGACGTTGCGGCCACATGAGTCCGGTGGGGACTGAAATGGAGGAGGAGGAATAGGAGGACATTGGAGCATAAGCATTGTCTGGTGAAATGAGTGGATTTTCTACCCAGTTGACAAGAGAGGAGGAGCAGGAGCAGCTGGAGGAGGTAGATCGAGATGAGGAAGACGAGGCAGTTGACCCGCAAGCACCGTGGCAGTATACAGTGGAGATGGAGGCAGGGAGCCCCTCAGAGTCACTTGTGCAGATGGCCCGCAGCATGCTGATTTGCCTGGCTAGTGACAGCCAAGTAGTCAGCATCCGGCAGAGGGATGACTTCTTGCTCTCCACCCTACTGGACCCTCGCTATCGGTCCAAAATGGGAGCCTTTTTCTCAGCTGCTGAGAGGGAGGACAAACTCAAATACTATAGGGAAATCCTCCGTAGTCAGTTGGCCGCTGCCTATGTGCGGCATCATCCCTCCTCTCACAGGTCTGCCCGGGGGGTTCTTCAGCGCTCCCGTACTACGACCGCGGCTGCTGGGCGAAGGTGGGGGGGGTAGGAACAGTACCAGCTCCATCAGCAGCAACCTAAGTCTCGAGCCACTGATGAGCAGCTTCCTTCACCCGCCTAGTGAGGAAGGCAGTCGCCAGCAGCAGCAGCAGAACCTGGAGCAGACCCTGAACCAACAGGTGGTGGCCTACTTGGACAGCTCTCTGCCAACCCAGTTAGAAGATCCGCTGGACTACTGGCAGCCAAACTGGATGTGTGGCCGCAACTTGCCGAGTTTGCAGTGGAGAAGCTGTCCTGCCCGGCCAGTAGTGTGGCATCAGAGCGGGTGTTCAGTGCGGCGGGGGCCATCGTTACCCCAAGGAGAACCCGCTTGTCCACGGGAAATGTGGAACGACTGACCTTTGTCAAGATGAATCAGGTGTGGATCGGCCAGGATTTCCACACACCATTGCCTTAGGCGTCAGACTACAATAGCCATGACGCCTCACCCAAACTGTGAGAATGAGTCTGGGTTCAAACTACCTGCCTCAGCCACTATTTGATGCCGCCACCGTCTGATGCCACACATCTGCTGCAGTATCTCCATCTGCCACCAACCATCTTTACAGGACTGATATTGCCACCCACCTCAACACTCTGTCTTTTTTCCACTCTATGACCTCATGCTGCTGCTGCTGTGGCTGCTGTCGTGCCCTCCACACTGTGTCATTGTGCCACTCTGTGGCCTACTCCTGTTTTTGCCACCTCCAGAATGTCATTGTGCCACTGTCTGACCTCATGCTGCTGCTGTAGCTGCTGCCGTGACCTCCACACTCTGTCATTGTGCCACTCTATGACCTCATGCTGCTGCTGCTGTGGCTGCTGCCGTGCCCTCCACACTTTGTCATTGTGACACTCTGTGGCCTACTCCTGTATTTGCCACCTCCAGAATGTCATTGTGCCACTGTCTGACCTCATGCTGCTGCTGCTGTGGCTGCTGCCGTGCCCTCCACACTCTGTCATTGTGCCACTGTATGACCTCATGCTGCTGCTGTGGCTGTTGCCGTGACCTACACACTCTGTCATTTTGCCACTGTCTGACCTCATGCTGCTGCTGTGGCTGCTGCCGTGCCCTCCACACTGTGTCATTGTGCCACTCTCTGACCTCATGCTGCTGCTACTGTCACCTCCCCTCTCTGTCATTGTGCCACTCTGTGGCCTACTCCTGTTTTTGCCACCTCCAGAATATCATTGTGCCACTGTCTGACCTCATGATGCTGCTGTGGCTGCTGCCGTGACCTCCACACTCTGTCATTGTGCCACTCTATGACCTCATGCTGCTGCTGCTGTGGCTGCTGCCGTGCCCTCCACACTGTGTCATTGTGCCACTCTGTGGCCTACTCCTGTTTTTGCCACCTCCAGAATGTCATTGTGCCACTCTCTGACCTCATGCTGCTGCTGTGGCTGCTACCGTGACCTCCACACTCTGTCATTGTGCCACTCTATGACCTCATGCTGCTGCTGCTGTGGCTGCTGCCGTGCCCTCCACACTTTGTCATTGTGACACTCTGTGGCCTACTCCTGTATTTGCCACCTCCAGAATGTCATTGTGCCACTGTCTGACCTCATGCTGCTGCTGCTGTGGCTGCTGCCGTGCCCTCCACACTGTGTCATTGTGCCACTGTCTGACCTCATGCTGCTGCTGTGGCTGTTGCCGTCACCAACCCACTCTGTCATCTTGCCACTGTCTGACCTCCTGTTGCTGCTGTGGCTGCTTCCGTGCCCTCCCCTCTGTGTCATTGTGCCACTCTCTGACCTTATGCTGCTGCTACCGTCACCTCCACTCTCTGTCATTGTGCCACTCTGTGGCCTACTCCTGTTTTTGCCACCTCCAGAATGTCATTGTGCCACTGTCTGACCTCATGATGCTGCTGTGGTGCTGCCGTGACCTCCACACTCTGCCATTGTGCCACTTTATGACCTCATGCTGCTGCTGCCGTCACCTCCACTCTCTGTCATTGTGCCATTCTGTGGCCTACTACTGTTTTTACACCTCCAGAATGTCATTGTGCCACTGTCTGACCTCATGCTGCTGCTGTGGCAGCTGCCGTGACCTACACACTCTGTCATTGTGACACTCTGTGGCCTACTCCTGTTTTTGCCACCTCCAGAATGTCATTGTGCCAATCTCTGACCTCATGCTGTTGCTGTGGCTGCTGCCGTGACCTACACACTGTGTCATTGTGCCACTCTGTGGCCTACTCCTCTTTTTTCCACCTCCAGAATGTTATTGTGCCACTCTCTGACCTCATGCTGCTGTGGCTGCCGTCACCTCCACACGGCAGCCAACTGCCAACTGAGCTCTCAGCTTGTTTTTTTCCAGCTTTCGCTGCCATGACTTTATGAGGCTACATTCCCGCTTCAGTTTTTTGGTCAGTTTTGCCCTCTTAAGTGCCCAGGGAATTTTATAGTGAAGCGATTCTAAGAGCGGCGGCAGTCATGTGCGTGTCATACTAAAACACAACATTGTATGAAGACCAAACCAAGCTCCTACTGCATATTTAGCATGTGCACAACGTTCTACAGCACCTTGCAGGCTCTGTGCAGCCTGGAAATAGCTGTTTTTTTAATGCGATTCATCCCAAAGTAATTCGGACCGAAACTAATTTTGTCTGGAAATTCGGCGAAGTTACCAAATCGAATTTTTGAGAACTTCGCCCATCTCTAATTATAACCTATGGAGAAGTATTGACCAATCAAATGCAAAGGCGGGCCAGTTCAAAAGACAGTAAAAATGCAGGAAAGAGCTGATTGTTTGAGCTAGCGGGGGCTTGGCTATCCCGGCGAGCTACTTTGTCCCATTGTAGTCAATGGAGAGATCGGGGCAATGAAATCTCGGCTCTCAGCGCCGTGCGGCATGGAGTATGATTAAAAGAATCATTTTTATTAAGTGTAAAACATTATCTGAAAAAGAGCTGAAAGCTTCTATAAACATACATCACTCAAATCCCTAACAAAGCGTTTGTCGCCGTCGCCAGCGCTACATCAGGAATTGTGATATATAGAATTGCCGGGAAATACAGTAATTCAAATTCTGGAAGCTCTTCTCATTGGTCGGCATAAACCAACCAATCAGAATAGGAGCGACAGTAAACCATTATAAGCTATGGAGAAGTATTGACCAATCAAATACAAAGGTGGGACAGTTCAAAATACAGTAAAAATGCAGGAAAGAGCTGATTGGTTGAGACCAGGCGGCAGATATGAATCCACCAATCATATGTAGTGTGTCTATTTTGAGTGGAGCAAGAAGGGCGCGATAGAAGGGCGCCAGGGGCGTTGCTAGGGTCCTAAAACATCCGGGGCCCGGGCCATTTGTGTTATGTTTTGGTCAGTAGGGCTGGGTGCACACGCCATTTTTCACTCCACATTGTGAGCTGCGGCATGTATTTTTATAGAGAAAAAAACTTATGTTCATGTCACTAATTTGCTTAATATTCCCCATAGATCCTGTCCATTACCTCAGCAGTCACTGTACAATCTAAGTCAACACTAACAAATTTGCTTTTCAAAACCTCTCACCTATGTATGACGGTGCAATAACTTACAAATAAGTCACCAAATAATCCATCGATACATGGAGCAAATACACCAGACGAATCAATGTTACTAAAAAAAACTCCTATAAAACTAAGACCCCAAACTATTGCTACTTAAGGAACATGTAATCCTGCCAGACTCTGACCAAACGCAACCCCCACATGTGACATCAGCTGTACACAGGCTCTGAAGACATATATTACAGCCATACAGGGACCAGTGGTAGATACTAGTTGTAAGGTATGTAGGTTCTGCAGAAATATAAGTGATTACACTGCAGTTCCATTTAATGACTCACCGGAGATGTCTTTTCTGATCGGAGTTATTCACTTTCCCTTCTCTTCTCCATCCTGTCCACACCACCATGATGACTTCTACTTATTATTATTATTATTATTTATTTTTTGAGCGCCCTTGGTTCCAGAGCGCTGTACATTCAGGTTTCATACATAACATAGGTCAAACAAGTACAAGGTGACAAGTTACTAACTAACAACTGGTACAGAAGGAGAGAGGTCCCTGCCCGTGAGGGCTTACACTCTAAAAGGAAGGTGGGAAGAGACAAGGTGAGGGGCAGACATGGTTGTGGATAGTGTAGTGACAGCAGGGTTATTGTTGGTTGTAGGCAATCCTGAAGAGATGGGTTTTCAGGCTGCTTTTGAGGCTGGTGAGAGTGGGGGAGAGTCTGATGTGTTGGGGCAGTGAGTTCCAGAGTGTGGGTGAAGCACGGGAGAAGTCTTGGAGACGGTTGTGGGAGGAGCTGATAAGGGGAGAGCAGAGAAGAAGGTCCTGTGAGGAGCGGAGGTTGCGTGACGGGAGATATCTGGAGATTAGAGCAGAGATGTATGGAGGGGAGAGGTCATGGAGAGCCTTGTAGGTCAAGGTTGCTAACTTGAACTGGATACGCTGGGCAATGGGAAGCCAGTGAAGGGATTGCGAGGGGAGTGGCAGAGGAGTATCGAGGAGAGAGGTGAATCAGACGGGCAGCAGAATTAATGGATGGATTGGAGGGGAGCGAGGGTGCTAGCTGGGAGGCCGCAGAGAAGGATGTTGCAATAGTCTAGGCGTGAGATGACGAGGGCATGGACGAGCATTTTTTGTGCTTTCGAAGTTAAGGAATGAACGGAGACGGGAGATATTTTTCAGGTGGAAGCGGCAGGTGGAGGTGAGGGTTTGGATGTGCGGTTTGAAGGACAGATTGGAGTCAAGGGTTATCCCAAGGCAGCGGACTTGTAGAGCTGGTG
This sequence comes from Phyllomedusa bahiana, assembly GCA_025379985.1. Taxonomy (NCBI): domain Eukaryota; kingdom Metazoa; phylum Chordata; class Amphibia; order Anura; family Hylidae; genus Phyllomedusa; species Phyllomedusa bahiana. The sequence goes on along the minus strand of JAODAL010025542.1, from coordinate 33,517 downwards.
AGAGAGTGTAGCCATTGACTGTGATAGAGAGATCAGGTGGAGGGATGGAGTGGGACGGTGGAAAGATGATGAGTTCAGTTTTCTCCACGTTTAGCTTCAGGAGACGTGAGGAGAAGTAGGAGGATATGGACGAAAGACAGTCAGGGATCGGTGAGAGTTGTGAGGTAATATCTGGGCCGGAGATGTAGAGTTGGGTATCATCAGCATACAGGTGGTAATGAAAGCCATGCGATGCTATTAGTTGACCCAGCCCAATAGTGTAGATAGAAAAGAGTAGTGGGCCCAGGACAGATCCCTGGGGTACACCAACAGAGAGCGGGCAAGAGGAGGAGGTGGTGCGTGAGTGAGAGACGCTGAATGTCCGATCAGTGAGGTAGGAGGATATCCAGGAAAGGGCCAAGTCCGTGATGCCGAGGGAGGAGAGGATTTGTATGAGGAGTGAGTGGTCGACAGTGTCAAAGGCGGAGGACAGGTCTAGGAGGAGAAGCACAGAGTAGTGGCGTGAGGCTTTGGCAGTTGCTAGGTCGTTGGTGACTTTGGTTAGGGCGGTTTCTGTAGAGTGGTGGGGTCGGAAGCCAGATTGCAGTGGGTCAAGGAGAGAGTTGGTGGATAGATGAGAGGAAAGTTGAAGATAGACGTGTTGTTCGAGGAGTTTAGAGGCGAATGGAAGCAGTGAGATGGGGCGATAGTTGGACAGTGAGGAGGGGTCAAGAGATGGTTTCTTAAGGATGGGTGTGATGGTCGCATGTTTAAAGGAGGAAGGGAAGATGCCAGAGGTTAATGATAGGTTGACGAGATGGGTGAGGGCTGGGATGATAGAAGCACTGAGGTCTGGGATGAGGTGGGATGGCAGTGGGTCAAGATCACACAACTCGTCTCTGCAGGATTTACCACACTAACATTTTAGAATCCTTACTTTTCCTGCACCTGTATAAGCCAGGTGTCTGCTGTGGGGTATAGGGAGTCACCCATTGTTCCTTTATAAGTCCCCCATTAGGTAGGTTTATAGACCCCCTCCCAGTAGGTAGGTATATAGGTTATATGTCCCCCAGTAAGTAGGATATAAAGGTTATATGTTCCCCATTAGGTAGAGATATAGATGATAGGGTCACCCAATCTGTAGATACGTAATAGGGTAACTAATATATAGATAGATAATATGGCCTCCGATATAGATAGGTAACAGGGCTCCCAGTACATGTAGGTAATAGGGCCCCCAGTAGATACAGGTAGCTTATAGGTCCCCCAGCACTATATAAGTTGTTTATAAGTTAGGTTACATGTTCCACAGCACATCTAGAGGTAGGTTACAGGTCCCCCAGCATAAGTATATGTAGTTTGTAGGTCCCCCAGCACATCTAGACGCAGTTTATCGGGCCCCCAGCACTTACACCCAGTTTATATGGCCCCCAGCACTTACACCCAGTTTATATGGCCCCCAGCACTTACACCCAGTTTATATGGCCCCCAGCACTTAGACCCAGTCTATATGGCCCCCAGCACTTAGACCTAGTCTATATGGCCCCCAGCACACATAGACCCAGTTTATATGGCCCCCAGCACTTAGACCCAGTTTATATGGCCCCCAGCACTTACACCCAGTTTATATAGCCCCCAGCACCTAGACCCAGTCTATATGGCCCCCAGCACTTAGACCCAGTCTATATGGCCCCCAGCACTTAGACCCAGTCTATATGGCCCCCAGCACTTAGACCCAGTTTATATGGCCCCCAGCACTTAGACCTAGTCTATATGGCCCCCAGAACTTAGACCCAGTTTATATGGCCTCCAGCACTTAGACCCAGTCTATATGGCCCCCAGCACTTAGACCCAGTTTATATGGCCCCCAGCACTAAGACCCAGTTTATATGGCCCCCAGCACTGAGACGCAGACTATAGAGCCCCCAGCACCTAGACCCAGTCTATATGGCCCCCAGCACTTAGACCCAGTCTTTATGGCCCCCAGCACTTAGACCCAGTTTATATGGCCCCCAGCACATAGACCCAGTTTATATGGCCCCCAGCACTTACACCCAGTTTATATGGCCCCCAGCACTTAGACCCAGTTTATATGGCCCCCAACACTTAGACCCAGTTTATATGGCCCCCAGCATGGATAAGGCTCATTAAAAATAAGAAACTAACAGCACTCAACTTAACTTGCTCCCGTTCGCTGTCAAAGCTCCCGGTCTTCTTCACAGGTGGCGTGACGTCATCAGGCCGCGCAGGCAGCGTGATGACACTCACGCCGCCTGTACTGTGTAGTCCGGTGTAGTGCGGCTCATCAGAGTACTCTGCGGAGTGGGGAGCCTTCGCTCTCTGCTCCGCAGAAGCTTGAAACTGTATGTGCGCCCGCCGGACGCACATACAGTTAGTCCCGGCCCCGCTGCAATCATCGATCGCCAAGGTCCTAAGCCGGTACCTTAGCGATCGGTGGCGGCGCCGGGGACGACGATACTCCGCAGAGAAGAGAGCGCTCGCTCTCTGGTTGGCGGAAGCCCTCAGCTGTATGTGTGTCCAGTGGACACATATACAGTTGAGGAGGCGGTCGGCACTCCAGGCCCACAGCAGCGGCCTTGAGCCCGGCGAGATTCGGGGCACAGGGAGTTTTATTCGGGGCTTGTGCCCCGGATAAAACAGCCTAGCGACGTCCCTGAAGGGAGCCCTAAAAGTTATGACTGTCTATGGGAAATATTCTAGTACTGTGATTGGTTGGGGGGAAGAGGGGCTCGTCCCGCTTAGCCAATCAGCGGGTGAGCTACTTATCTCATAGAGTTCTATGGGGAAAAGAAATGCAGAGCGAGCTCTGTTTGTGATTGGCTCAGTTAAAAGAGGCGCAGTTATTTGGGCCAATGGTGAGAGCGAGCGACGCTCTTATGGGTTTTCTAATGCAATCTGTAATAAAACTGTACATGGCAGAAATAAAATGATAAGACCAACGAAGTTGTACCGATCTGTATATAAAATGTACAATAATATGGGGGTAACGAAAAAAAAAATATTAATTCAATAAATTAATTTTTATTTCTTTATTTTCGTTACACCCACCCGTTAATTGGCTAACGAAATTAAAGCTCCATCCCCACAGCCCGCAGCGTCCTTCCCTGGCAGACACTTACCTCACCACGCTCCTGTTCCTGTCCGGGCGCGCGCGCGGTACTGCAGCCAAATTTAAAGGGACAGCGCGCCGATGATTGGTTTCATGGGGAGCTGATCCTATTTGTCCTGCCCCTTCCCAGTACTTTTGACGAATCGAGAGAGCACAGTGCAGGGAGGGGAATTGTTCCTGAGTATCTTGTTTGTCTACTGTGTACCGTACCTTCTGCCTCGGTCCCTCGACCACGAACCATTGCCACCTGTCCTGTCCTTCTGCCTGTCCCCGACCACGAACCTGCTTCATGATTCTGTACTGCGCAACACCTCGGCTGCCACCACAAGCAAGTCACGTTAGGGGTAGCGACCTGGTAGCAATCCGCCGCAGCAAGTCCACCCCACTTTGTGGCGGGCTCTGCGGAAAACCGGAACTACTTAGACTCCGCTCCCTGGCGTGGCTTATACCAACGCTTGTGGTGGTCCAGAGGATCCACTATCACTGACCGTTACAATTCGATTCGGCCATGGATCCCGCCAAGGTGCCTCTACTGAGCGTCTCGGACCTCACCACCATCGTGGCCCAGCAATCTAAACAGTTCGCGCAGCAAGCGCAACAGCTGAACCAACTGACTACTATGATGCAGCAGCTCCTGGCCACTCAGCAGCAGCAGTCGGCTGCCGTGGCTCCATCAGCAGCAGTCGCTCCGGGGGATATCCGCCGGACCTAAACTCCGGTTGTCCATGCCGACGAAGTTTGACGGGGACCCTAAAGCCTGCAGGGGGTTCATCACCCAGTGTGCCCTCCACGTGGAACTTATGGCTGGCCAGTTCCCGTCCGAAAGATCCAAGGTGGCCTTCGTGGTCAGTCTCCTCTCCGGGAAATCCCTGGCCTGGGCGACTCCACTTTGAGACCGAGGCGATCCTATCACAGCTGATCTGGCGACATTCCTGCAGGAGTTCCGTGGAGTCTTAGAGGAGCCTGCTCACGCCTCGTCTGCTGAAACCGCTTTGTTAAAACTACAGCAAGGGAACTCCTCCATTGGCGACTACGCCGTGCAATTTAGCACCTTAGCCTCTGAATTGGCTTGGAATGACGCAGCGTTGTGCGCCACGTTCAAGAAGGGCCTCTCCAGCCAGATTAAGGATTCCCCGAACACTTCCGTAGGGGTTGTCCACTTTTTCTGCAATGTCTGGAAAACGCACTCACCTAGGTTTTGTGGGAGAGGCATCCCTAGGTGTGAGCAATCCCTCTCCACGGCTCACGCTGCCAGCTCTGGTCACGTCCAATTCCGGAATCTCGTTCCGAGTGTTGGCCTTCCTGGATTCCGGATCGGCTGGGAGCTTTATGGATGCTTTGTTGGTGACCAGGTATCGTCTCCCGGTGGTCCGCTTCGACCAACCCTTGGTCATCTCCTCCGTCAGCGGTGAGCTATTAAGTGACTCCATCCACTACCGGACTGAACCAGTGGTCCTACAAGTAGGAGCCCTTCACAGGGAAAGGATCACGTTCTTCGTGTTACCCTGTTCTTCCTCAGCTGTTCTACTGGGGCTTCCTTGGCTACAGCGTCACGCCCCTACGCTCGATTGGAAGATGGGTGAAGTTTTGTGTTGGGGTCCGGACTGCCAGTCTCGTTGTCTATCGGTACCCCGCCGGGTGTGCCCCAGTCCTCCGTAGTCCTCTCTCAAGCCACTACCTGGCCTACCGCAACCTTATCAAGACTTCCAAGACATTTTCTCCGAGTAGCAAGCTGAGACAATTCCTCCGCATCGCCCTTATGATTGCCCCATAGACCTGCTACCCGGGACTAGTCCTCCCTGGGGTAGGGTCTACCCGCTCTCCGTACCTGAAACTCAGGCAATGTCGGCCTACGTTGAAGAAAATTTACGAAAAGGTTTCATCTGCAAATCGACTTCTCCGGCTGGTGCCGGATTTTTCTTTGTGGAGAAGAAAGATGGATCCCTGAGACCGTGCAGTGACTACCGTGGTCTAAATAAGATCACCATCAACAACTGGTACCCTTTGCCATGAATCACAGAACTCTTTGATCATCTCCGGGGAGCCAAGGTCTTTTCCAAGTTGGACTTGCGGGGGGCATATAATCTCATCCGGTTTCGGGAAGGTGACGAGTGGAAGACGGCCTTCAATACTCGTGATGGGCACTTCAAATATCTTGTGATGCCCTTCGGCTTATGCAACGCTCCTGCCGTCTTCCAAGAATTTGTCAATGACATTTTTAGAGACCTCCTGTATATCTGCGTAGTGGTCTACTTGGATGGCATCCTGGTATTCTCACCCGATCTGGGATCCCACCAGTCGCATGTGCGCCAGGTCCTGAAATGCCTACGCGAGAACCATCTCTACGCTAAACTGGAAAAGTGCCTATTCCACCAGACCAGCCTTCCCTTCCTCGGCTACATAATCTCTGATAGGGGTCTGCGGATGGACTCCACCAAACTCTCTGCCGCCCTACAGTGGCCCCGACCTGTTGGCCTTCAGGCCATACAACGCTTCTTGGGCTTCGCCAATTATTATCGGCAGTTTATCCCGCATTTCTCAACGTTGGTAGCACTAATTGTGGCTCTCACTAAAAAACATGCCAACCCGAAACTGTGACCTCCAGCTGCCGAAGAAGCCTTTTCCAAGTTGAAGGCCGCAATCGACTCCGCACCTGTGTTATCCCGGCCAGATACCAAGAAACCATTCTTTTTAGAAGTCGACGCCTCTTCTATAGGGGCTGGAGCGCTGCTCACCCAAAAGGAGCCCAAGGGCAAGACTCGGCAAGAGAGGAACTATACCAATGGGGGATCGGGAACTTTTAGCCATTAAGCTTGCTCTGGAGGAATGGCACCACCTCCTGGAGGGTGCTCGTTTCCCTGTGAATACAGTATCTTCACAGACCACGAAAATCTCCTCTATCTCCAGACAGCGCAACGTCTGAACCCTCGTCAAGCGAGGCGGTCTCTGTTCTTTGCCCAGTTTAACTACATTATCCATTTCCGAGCGGCAGAAAAGAACGTCAAAGCCGGTGCCCTTTCTCATGCCTCCGATGTTAGTGGGGAAGAAGAGGTTGCTCCACAACATATCGTACCTCTGGATTGTCTGATATCCGTGGCTCCCACTAACCTCCAAGGGGTACCCCTGGGGAAGACATATGTGCGCCCTGCGCTCCGGTTGAGGGTCCTGAAATAGGGTCATTGTTCCCGCATAGCTGAACACCCTGGGGTATGGAGATCTTGTTCCTTGATTTCCCGATTCTACTGGTGGCCTGGTCTCGCCAACGATGTGAAGGAGTTCATGGAGGCCTGTTCCACCTGTGTCCGCAACAAGTCACCTCGCCTCAAACCTGCGGGAATACTCCAACCTCTGCTTGTGCCTAGCTGTCCTTGGAGCCATATTGCCATGGACTTCATAACCGACTTACCGCCCTCTGAGGGAAATATGGTTATCTGGGTGGTCACTGACCATTTTTCCAAAATGGCTCATTTCGTTCCCTTGCCTGACCTTGCGCCTCGGCTCGCCAATATTTTTTTCAAACATATCTTCCGTCTGCATGGACTTCACTTACATATAGTTTCAGATCGGGGAGTTCAGTTCTTCTCGAGATTTTGGCGAGGCCTTTGTTCACTTCTACAAGTGGAACTGGACTTCTCCTCCGCATACCACCCACAATCCAATGGGCAAGTGGAGAGGGTGAATCAAGTCTTGGGTACCTATCTCCGCCACTTCACATCTGCCAAGCAAGATGATTGGTCCAGTCTGCTACCTTGGGCAGAATTTTAGTATAATTCCCTGGACTCTGATTCCGCTGGGGCATCCCCCTTCTTCATTGTCTTCGGTCGGCATCCCCGCCCATCCCTTCCACTGCCCTCTGCCTCCTCCGATGTCCCTGCTGTGGATAATCTGGTCCGCGACCTATCCGCCGTCTGGAGGGAGACGCGCCAGTCCCTGCTTCAGGCCTCTGCCCATATGAAGACCCAAGCGGACAAGAAGAGAAGACCCCCTCCTTCCTTTGTTCCAGGGGATAGGGTATGGCTGTCTGCCAGATATTATCCATTTTAAAATCCCTAGCTACAAGCTGGGTCCCTGTTTTTTAGGTCCCTTTGAAGTCCTGAGGCGCATCAATCCTGTGGCCTACAAACTCCGGCTCCCTCCAACTATGCGCATCCCTAAATCCTTCCACGTCTCCCTGCTGAAACCAGTTGTCCTTAACCGGTTTGTCCGGTCGGTGGTTCCTCCATCTCCCGTAGCTGACTCCACCAATGTTTTTACCGTCAAGGAAATTTTGGCCATGAAGACAGTTAGGGGGAAACGATTTTTCTTGGTCGATTGGAAGGGGTTTGGGCCTGAGGAGAGGTCTTGGGAGCCGGAGGAGAACATCCTGGACCGTGGTCTTTTGACTAGATTTCTAAGGGCCGGGAGGAGGGGGAGGCCGAAGGGGGGGGGGTACTGTTATGGGTGCACCCCTGCTGTGCTTACGGCGGCGGGCAATGCCGCAGCTCCGTCCCCGCAGCCCGCAGCGTCCTTCCCTGGCCGGCACTTACCTCACCACGCTCCTGTTCCTGGCTGGGCGCGCGCTCCTGTGGCTGGCCAGGGGCACGTTCGCCCCCTAGGGCGCGCGCACGGTACTGCAGCCAAATTTAAAGGGACAGCGCGCCGATGATTTGTTTCATCGGGCGCTGATCCTATTTAAGTCCTGCCCCTTCCCAGTAATCGTGCCGAATCGATAGTGCCCTGTGCGTGCCTTGAGAGGAAGCATTCCTGAGTATCTTGTTTGTCTACTGTGTACCGTACCTTCTGCCTCCGTCCCTCGACCGCGAATCATTGCCGCCTGTCCTGACCTTCTGCATGTCCCCGACTATGAACCATTGCCGCCTGTCCTGACCTTCTGCCTGTCCCCGACTACGAGTCCGCTTCATGATCTGTACTGCGCAACACCGGCTGCCACCGCAAGCAAGTCACGTTAGGGGTAGCGACCTGGTAGCAATCCGCCGCAGCAAATCCATTCCGCTTTGCGGCGGGCTCTGGTGAAAACTGGACCTACTTAGACTCCACTCCCTGTCGTGGCTTACACCATCGCTTGTGGTGGTCCAGAGGATCCACTACCACTGACCGTTACACCTAGTCACTATAACTTGTTATATTACATCTAGAAATGTATCCAGACCCTTCTCTGGAGTCCTGGTGACTAGAAATTTGTTTTTATTCATTAGAAATGTACCCAAACCCCCCCCTTCTCCAGATCCTGTCAACTTAATTGTTATTTACATCTAAAAAAGTTCCAGACCTTTCCAGTCCTGGTCATAGATTTGTTATAAAAATTGGGAAATGTACCCAGACCCCCCTTCAGAACCCTGTCATATAATTTGTTTTATTACACTCTCCAGAATGCATCAAGAACTCTTAAAACTTGTTGTAAATTCCCATGACAATTTCCCCAGCAGGGTTTCCCACAGTTCCCCGTCTAAAGTAAAAACCCCTTTCTTGTTTATGTAAAAAACTTTTTTTCCTCAAGAGTGAGGTTTGCCCCCTTTTCTAGTACGTCCTGGGTAAAATAAATTTTTAGTGAGATCTCTTTTTGGGCCCCCTTAATTATTTAAACATATTTAAAATCCCCCCCGAAGCCTTCTTTTCCTAAAAAAATAACCCTAACTTGCTAATCTTTTGGTTTTGGTTCTCCAGTCCTTTTATTATTTTTGTTGCCATTTTTTGTCCTGTAGCTCTAAAATTTTCTTTTTGTCCCTGTTGCCCAAAACTTACACTTTATTCCAGGTGACTAACCAGTGATTGTTTAGTGGGGGGTAATTTTCCCCTTTATTTTTTTGTGGGGTTTTGTAATTGAAGTCCAGTGTGGGTCCCATTCGCTGCATATACTTTTAATGCATTGGTCTTTTGGAGCAATTGGGGGTTGTCAAGCTGTTTTTGTTTTGTATTCGTAAAAGAAATGGCTTTTTTTTAAAGCCAATTCCTTTAAATTTTCTGTGGTCATTTCTTTTGCGCAATTTATATCCAAGGGTTAATTAAGGTGTTTGTGCTTTTGTGTCAGTAAAAAAAAGGGTGTTTTTCAACCCCAAAAGACGAAATTTTTTTGGGTGTTTCCCCTGTAGCAAAATTTTTCCCGAAGGAAATTTAAGGGTTTCTGCTTTTGTATTTAGTAAATACAAGCTTTTTTAACACGCCAATACCATTTTATTTTTGCTGCTCATTTCTTAGCGAATTTATATCAAGGGGGTTACCCAAGCTGTTAGGGGGTTCATTTGGAGTTAAATACGGGTGTGTATTTATTATAAGATTTTTCATTAAAACAAGTCGTAAATTTTTGAACAAAACATATGTCAGCAGAGAGGTGGCGACTCTTCACATGCCAGTGGCAGTGGCCAACTTTCCCTGGGCAGGCAAGGTCACAGCACAGTACGGGACGTCGCAGCATGCTTCATCGGGTTTGGGCCAAAATGCCGGTGTCATCAGGGGGCCGGTGTTGCCCCGCAACCCCCCCCCCCCCCCAAGGGTTTTTTGATTGGTTGTTAGGTCATCCATTCCCTCCAGATGCATTAAACCCCCCAAACCAAGAGTCGGTGGGAACGTCGACACAAGCCTTAGTTGGGACACCCCGGGAACAGCTCAGGGCTCTCACCTGCCCTCAATTCCCTCGTCCTTTGGTTGCTCAGCCAGGATCTACTATGTGGCCGGGGTTTCGTGCCACAAAACACGGGATGAAAATTTGAGGAGTCGCGCTATTTGGCAGCGAATAAATGGGGCCGTGTCCCCTGCTTTTGCAGTAGCGAAAAAGTATGGATTGGAGGTGGCAGGGGAGGTCTGTTGTGGGGTCAGCCTCTGATAAAAGGGACCGTTGAGGAGGACAGATGGAGATCAAAAAATAATCGATGATGATGTCCCGACGCCTTGGGAGCGGGTTAAAAGCAAGGGCTTCTTATCGTCAGGAAAAGAGGGCGGTTACGGAAAGCAGGGGGCCCCGGGAAGTGGGTTTTTGGGGTCATGGTCCTGGGTAGCAGCAAAAGGGGCCAGGGGTTGGGGAAAACCCGCTTCGCAGGTCCAAGAAGAGCAGCACGGGGCTCAGCGGGGGCCGCGGTGGTGGGTAGTCACTCAGTGCGGGCGTTGGCGGTAAAATCGTACTCGGCGGTGGGCATTTCTTTGAAAAGACCCCGGGAACCCGAATAGGGGTATATGTAGAATCTGTGGGCGAAAGTGAAGGGGGCCCGGGGAAAGAAACTTTGGCACCCGGCCCCTCCCTTTCAACACTGCAGCGTCACCATTGGTGGCGGGGGAAAAAAACGTGGCTAGTGGGGTGGTCCTTTGCGCCGCAGAAAACAGCAGAGCAGTAGCGCCCCCAGTGGCATGCATGCCATTGCAGCCATCAAGGCCCCACCCCCTCTGCAAAGGGGAGGTTTCTTTTGCCATCTCCCGGTCCGATGTCCTGTCCTCGTCTCATGGCGCCGCAGTGTTCAACGAGGCGATTGAAAGGACACAGTATGCTTTAAACCCTCCTAAGGTGCAGAAGTGCCCCGTGCCCTTTCTAAGTTGTTGGTACTGAGTCCCCCCCTTTCCCAAAATGGTGGACTCTGCCGTTCGGGAATTTGGTTGTCCCGGACCCCGGGTGGGAGCCCCAAAGCCGTAAGTTCTTTTCCAAAAAATGCGTCTCCCCTTTCACAAATTTTTTAAACAGAAGGTGGGCCAGTCGTTTTTCCCAAGGTGCACGGCAGCCGACTTTTGTGGAGCTATAATTAGGTCGGGGACAGTTCATGACCTTTGGGGGTAATGTGCTTCCCTGCCCAGCCACCCAACAACTTGGACGGGAGACGGCGCTTTTTTCCCCCACTTTGCCAAACTGCTTTTGCCCCAATGTCTGCCTCCCCTCACCCACCACCACCATCTAGCCCTCAACAAGTGCTGCTCCATCTCCCAATTTTGTAGGGCCTGGTTTTTTCTACAGTTCTACATGGCTTGCCTCGGCGAACGAAGTCACACGGGGATAAACTGTCTGCGTCATGAGCAAGAAAATTGATGTGGGGCTTTCTCGCGCCAATGAAAATCGGAACCATGGGACGGAAAAGGGAGGGAACATGGTTTTCCGCGCTCACTGAGGAGGGATGGCCCATGACACTGCATGGTGCACGTGTTAAAATGGTTGTGAAAGGTTTCCTGAGGTTTTCCCACTGTTTTTCAGAAGATTTGATTAGGGCCCAGGAAATGTGCATGCACTTCTCATTCCTAAACCCCCGAACCCCCCCCTGGTTGCAGCGGCAAAAAAGGCCTCCCCCAAAAACGCTGTTGTGATATTTCCACCCGTTGGAATTCCAGCCGAAATGTTGGCCCGACTGTATGAACGAGAAAGGGCCCATTAAAAAAATTTTTTGATGATCCGGGGGGGACGGAGTACCCCCCTGTTAATTTGATGTCCCCGGGCGTCTTTGTGTGACACCTGCCATTTGCTTGGGCCATTTGAGGGGCAATTTTGTTGTAGTCGCCGGGGATGGGGGAAAATAGTCTTCCATGTTCATGTCGGGAACAGTGCTAAAAAATCGTTGGCGGGGGACTGGGACGTGGGATACATCTCGCGGCCACTTGGATAGTGGGGATGATGGAGGATGAACAGGAGGGAAGACTTGGAGCATAAGCTTTGTCGGTGAAAGGGGTGGTTTTTCTCCCCCAGGTGAAGGAGGGAGGAGGGAGAGTGGGGGAGGTAGTGGAATGAGGAAGATGGGCGTGACCGCAACCCAAGTGGCAGATCAGTGGAGATGGAGGCAGGGAGCCCCTCGAGCACTTGTGAAGAGGGGCCCGCGCATGCGGTTTTGCCGGGCTATGCGCTAAAATAGTCCCTCCGGTAGGGGATAACTTCTGGCTCCCCCAACCTTTGGACCCGTCCCGGTCCCTATGAAACCCTTTTTTCCCAAGTGCTGGAGGGGGACAAACTCAAATACTATGGGAAAAAACCCCCCCGTAGTCGTTGGCCCTCCCTATGTGCGCATGGTCCATCCTCTGACAGGTCTGCCGGGTGGTTCCTTACGTAGTACCACGCCGCGGGCCTTGTAGAAGGGTGGGGGGGGGTAGAGCAGTCCGCTCTTAAGCAGAACCAAAGTCTGGGGCGTGATGGCGTTTCCCTTCCCCCCCTAGTGTAGGGGCCCCCTCAGCCGCAGCAAGTTTGGAGAGACCCTGAAAACAGGTGGTGGCCTACTTGGACGCACTTGCCCCCAGTTAAAAGATCCGCGGACTACTGGGCAGCCACACTGGTGTGGGGGCCAAAATTGCCGGTTTGAGGGGGAAAGCTGCCCCTTCCCCAGCCAGTAGTGTGGCATCAGGCGGGGTTCATTGCGGCGGGGGTAACTTTAACCAAAGGAGAACCCGGCCCGTCCCGGGGAATGGGGGGACTGACCTTTGTAAAGATGAATCAGGGTGGATGGCCGGGATTTCCACACCCCAATCCCCTTTTGGCGCAGATTCATCACCATGACGCCTCCAAAACTTTGAGGAAAGAGTCTGGATTAAAACTACCTGCCTCGCCACTTTCTGTTTTCCGGCACCCCCCAGCTTCTCCCTTGCCTTTTACCATTTTATCAGGGATGGTATTGCCACCCATCTCCTCCTTTTTCATTTGCCATCTATGGCCTCATGCTGTGTTTTCTGCTGCTGCTGTTGGGTGCCGTGCCTCCCAAATGTGTCAAAGTGCCCCTCTCTGACTATGCTGCTGTGCTGTTGTTTCTGTGCGGTCCCTCCACACCTGTTATTATGCCAAATCATGACCTCATGCTGTGCGGGGGCTGTGCCGTGCCTAAACCCCTTGTCATTTTGCCCCCTCTGTGGCTATCCTTTTTTTGCACCTCCCAGAAAGTATTGTGCCACTTCTGACCTCATGCTGCTGCCCCTGTGTTGTTTCGTCACCTCCACACTCCCTCATTGTGCCCTCTGTGGGGTCTCCTGTTTTTGCCACCCCCAGAAGTTTTTTGCCACTGTTGACCTCTGCTCTGCTGTTGATGCCGTCCTCCCCCTTTGTCCCCTTGTGGCCTACTCTTTTTTTTCCCCCTTCAGAATGTCTTGGCCATGTTTGATCTTTCTGCTGCTGCTGTTGTGCCCCTGACCTCAACTCGTCATTGGCCCTTTGTGGCCCATCCTGTTTTTGCCACCTCCAGAATGTCATTGTGCCCCTTTTTCCTCTGTGTGTTGTGCTGTTGATGACGTGACTCCCCCAAATTTTGTCATTGTGCCACTCGTGGCCCCATCCTGTTTTTGCCCCCTCCAAAATTCATTGTGCCCTTTTCACCCTCTTTCTTCTGTTCGCTGTTGAGGGGAAGGTCTCACCTCTGTATTGTGCCACTCTGTGGCCTCTCTGTTTTTGCCACCTCAAAGTCATTGTGCCTGTCTGACTAAAGTGCTGCTGCTGCTGTTGTCCGTCCTCCCACTTTTGTCATTTTGCCCCCTTGTGGCCATCCCCGTTTTTGCCACCTCCGAATTTTTTGTGCCCTGTTGACCCCAGCTGCTGCTGTGTGTTTTTGCCGTCACCTCCACACTCGTCTTGTGCCCCTCTGTGGTACTCCCGTTTTTGCCCCCCTCCAGAAAGCATTGTGCACTGTCGACCCCATTTCTATGCTTTTGTGCCGCACCTCCACACTCATTGTCCACTCTGTCCTACTTTGTTTTGCCACCTTCGAATGTATTGTGCCACTGTTTGACCCCATGCTGTGTGCTGTTGTGCCATGACCCCCAACTCTGGCCCTTGTGCCCTCTGTGGCCCCCCCCCTTCCCCGTTTTTGCCACCCCCCAGAAAGTCATTGTGCCTTGTTGACTATGGCTGTTGCTGCTGTTATTTACTGACCTCCACACTCTGTATTGTGCCACTCTGTGGCCTATCCTGTTTTTGCCACCTCCAAAATGTCATTGTGCCACTATCTTTACCTCATGCTGCTGTTGCTGGTTTTGAGTGACCCCACTCGGCATTGTGCCACTCTGGGCTACTCCTTTTTTGCCACTCCGAATGTCATTGTGCCCCGTCTGACCATGTGCTGCTGTTGTTGATGCCGTCACCTCCACACTCTGTCATTGTGCCATCTGTGGCCTATCCTGTTTTTGCCCCCTCCGAATGTTTATTGTGCCCTGTCGCCTCATGTATGCTGTTGATGCCGTCCCCTCCCACTCATTTTTGGGCCCCTCTGTGGGCCCATCTTTTTTTTTGCCACTTCAGAAAAGTCATTTGCCTGTTTTACCTCAGTGCTGTGTGTTGTTTCCATGCCCACACTTGATTTGCCTCTGTGGCCCACTCCTGTTTTTCCCCCTCCGAATGTCATTGTGCCCCGGACCTGTGTGTTGTGTGTTGATGCATGACTCCCCAAATCTGTCTTGTGCACTCGTGGGGCCTACTCCTGTTTTTGCCCCCTCCAAAATGTCTTGTGCCACTATCTGACCTCATGCTGGTTGCTGCTGTTTATGACGTGACCCCCACACTCTGTCTTTTTGGGCCACTTGGGGCCCATCCTGTTTTTGCCACCTCCAGAAGTCTTTTTGCCCCGTGTCTGACCTCATGCTGTGCTGCTGTGTTTATGCCCTCACCCCCACACCTGTCATTGTGCCCCTTGTGGCTACTCTGTTTTTGCCCCCTCCGTGGGTCATTGGCCCTGTTGACCCCATGTACTGTGTTGATGCCGTCACCTCCACACTATTGTGCCCCTCTGTGGCCTACTCTTTTTTTTTCCCCTTAGAATGTCTTGGCCACTTTTACTCATGCTGTGCTGTGTTGATGCCTGACCCCCCACTCTGTCATTGTGCCCCTCTGTGGCTATCCTGTTTTTGCCACCTCCGAAAGCATTGTGCCCCTGTTGCCCATGTGCTGTTTGCTGTTGTGACTGACCCCCAACTCTTCATTGGCCCTTGTGGCCCACTCCTGTTTTTGCCCCTCCCAAATGTCTTGTGCCACTTCTCACCTATGCTACTGTTGCTGCTGTTTATGGGGGTGACCTCCACACTTGTCATTGTGCCCTCTGTGGCTAATTGTTTTTTCCACCTCCAGAAAGTCTTTTTGCCGTGTCTGACCTCATGCTGCTGCTGCTGTGTTGACCGTCCCCTCCAACTTTGTATTGTGCCACTCTGTGGGCCAATCCTGTTTTGCCCCTCCCGAATGTCATTGTGCCATGTCTGACCTATGCTGCTGCTGCTTTGTTGTGCCGTCACCTCCCCCCTCTGTCATTGTGCCACTCTGTGGCCCCACTCCCGTTTTTGCCACCTCCAGAATGTTTATTGTGCCCCCTGTGACCTCATGTACTGTGTTGATGCCCTCACCTCCAACTCATTGTGCCCCCCTCTGTGGCCCACTCTTGTTTTTTCCCCCTTTAGAAAGTCTTGGCCAGTTTGACCCCAGCTGTGTGTGTTGATGCCATGCCTCCACACTCTTCATTGTGCCATGTCTGACCTCTGTGTGCTCTGGCTTTGCCGTGCCACACACTCTTTTCATTATGCCCCTCGTGGCTACTCCTGTTTTTGCCCCTCCACACTGTGTCATTGTGCCCCTGTTGCCTTGCTTTTGCTGTGGCTACTGCTGTGACCTTCACACTGTGTCATTTGACACTCTCTGACCCCTTTGCTGTTGTGGCTGTGCGTGACTCACTCTGTCTTGTGCCACTCGTGACCTCATGCTGTGCTGGGCGCGGCCGTGCTCCCACTTGTCATTTGTGCCACTGTCCCCCGCACCTCCAAGCACCGTGGCAGTTTAAGTGGGTGAAGGGAAGGGTCCTCGAAAACTCTTTCGTCAGGCCCGCAGATGCGTTTGTCGGTGGACGTGAATGTCCCATCCCGGGAGAGGGGTGTTCTGGCTCTCCCCTCTTGGACCCCCACTGGGGTCCCAAAATGGGGCCCTTTTTTCCCGTGCTGAGAGGGGGGCAAAAATAATATTTTGAGAAATCCTATGAGTAGTTTGTAATGTCCGAAATTTTTTTGGAAAGGTTCTCCTCCCTAAGTTTTTTCCCAATACTAAAAAAAATTTCATAAAAAAGGTTTTTTTATGAAGTATAAAACGTGGTCGTTTGAAAGTTTTTGCGGGCCCCCCTTTTTTGAAAGCAGTTTTGGTTGGGGACCCCAATTTCAGGGAAAGTTTTAGGTGCTTATTTTGATTTGTACCCTTTTGTGATGGAATTTAGTACAAAACTGAATTGTGAACACAAGCAAATGCTGCAAAATGGCTTTGGATGAGCTTCTTAGTATGAAGAATGTGAACATATGTCCAAATAAAGGCAGGAAAAACTGTCTGCCTCCTCTTGAGCCTGTTGTTTATCGTGTACCGTCCCCCTTGCTCCGCCCTTTAGTTCGATCCGTGCGGGGTCCTGCCCCTTACCTTGTCCCCGATCTAGTTTGCCTTACGATTTTGCCCCCGTTTAAATGGGTGCCCCCCGCAAGAAGTCAGTCAGGGGGAACGACCTGGTGACTCCCGCGCAGCAAGTCCATTTGGTTGCAGCGGGTCTGGTGAAAACCAGGACCTACTTAGATTTGTCCCTGGGGTGGCTATTGCTTCCCCCTTTCTGTGCTGCGTCTGTTATGGTCAGAACCCACTTTCTGTGTTCTTTTATGCTAGTAGGATTTTAGCCCCCAGTTGTTTTTTTCCCAGTGGCGTGCCATTATTTTATCAGGTGCATTCCCGCTTCAGTTTTTTGGTCAGTTTTGCCTGTAAGTGCACGGGGGAAATTTTAGAGTGAAGCGATTCTAAAAGTGGCGGCAGTCATGTGCGTGTCATACTAAAACACAGCATTGTATGAAGACCAAACCAAGCTCCCTCTGCATGGCACAATGTTCAATCAATAGCATCTAACTAGAAAAGAATATTCCTGTGAATCAATACAGCAACTCTTCTAGCATGCGAGCATTCCACATGATAAAACCAATCCACCAACAGTTTTTTGAGTTTGAGTACGTTATGAATCTCCTAAAGGCAAATAATGTCGGCCATCTGCGTTTTAAAATGTCGGAACACAATATTATGCTTAAAAGATTCATTTAACCTCCTTACATTCCAGGAGAGACATGTTAAGTTTGAGATGACAGCCATCTAAAAATATAAGCAGAATACACCAGTAGGACCCCACTCCCCACTATCTCCAACGGATCCACAAAATACCCATTGCACATAGCAGACAAATATAAACCAAGTACCCACAAACACGTTAAATAGAAGCCATCCCAAAGATCCCCCACCCCACATACATCCCCCAACTAATGGATGCATATCCCAAACAAGAAGCCAAAAGAACAAATGAGAATGGAAAAAAAAGACGTTCAGTGGGTGGTCAGCTATAAGTGGCAGTCGAACAATAAATGCTACAAATATCAGAAAAAATTAAATGATGGAGAAGAGGACAATATCACTAAAGAAGAAAAAAGTCCCATCGACAATAGACCAGAACAAGGGGTAGACCTGTTCTGAAAACCCAATAAATACATTTTGCGCTAAAAGTACGCTAAAAGTATGGTGCCAGCTAGAGGCTGTTTGGGCAGAATACGATGGGCCCTCTCGTCGGCAAACATCACCAACAAACTCTCCCCACCAAAGGTGTTAATCAGAAGAGTCTCAAGAAAGGCCTCAGGACGGGATCCCTCAGGGAGACCATTAAATTACAAGTTATATCTCCGAAGACGATTCTCCTGTTCATCCATCTGCTGACGAATGTTATCAACTTTTGCTATAATGACAGATTTCTTTGTTTCCATTGGGACAGCATGGTCCTCAGGGCCACCCATTCTTTTTTCGATCTCAGTAAACCTTTCATTTAGGACCTGCACATTTTGGCAAAGTAGGGATATGTCAACTTTAATTTTGTCAATTCTAGTCAACATGGTTGGTTGACATTTATTAATGGCCTGTAAAACTTTTTAAGTATCCAAGCTAGGAATCTCCTAAGAGATTGTTACTTGCACCTTAGCAGTAGTGGGGGGTGCAGAAGATTGACTGTTGCCATCCACCTTATCCTGTCTATGAAGCGATCAAGCCACTCTGAAGTCTCAATATGTTTCTTAGGCGGCATGATTCAATATAATAAAATACAGTAGAATTGACATATAGCAATTAAGAGGTTTATACACTACAGAATGAAAGACATTGCACAGCGTACACTGCAGCTTAGTTACAAAGGTAGCATGAGGGGAATTAGAACGTCAGGATTTAGAAAAAAATGCCCAAAAAGGGTGGGGAGTAAGATACCAATAATAAATCAAAGAGCAGTCTTAATAATAACCACGCAAGCTATTTGGAGGCTATTGTACACAACAAGTAGGAAAGGATGCTGATCGTATAACATTTTCACACTTTGAAAGATGGAAAAGCAACTGTATTAACCAGTAGGCAGGGAGATCTACTAGAGAGCAGTCACTGATGAGAGAACTGCCAAGGGAGAGGAGGCCATGGGAGATGGCAAGATGGCGGCACCTCATGAAACAACTCTCCAGGGGAAGATGGCACACATCTCTCTGCTCTACACATCCGCTCCACAATCAAGTCTTAGAATATCATAAAGTCCCTCATCACACTCCAAGGAGCAGCTCTCACTCCCTCGTCCAACAGAGGTAGAGTTATCCATCCCCATTGCCTCTACAAAGTAGCACAGCTCTGCAGCAGGGGAGATATAGTGTGTGCACGGGTCTGACACTCTACACCACATGCAGCAGGCACGATGAAGGATCTCAGCAGGCTAGACAGTTCAGATATGAACATGGGCACTGCGACTCACCGTCACTGATGAAGACAGAGGAAGTGGCAGCCTGAGTCACAAGCTGGCACTCAGAGCAGCACTTGGATCCCCAGGCAGGGCCCTATTTTCGGGTCTTTGTGCCAGAAACACAGGAAGGCAGCTAC
Source organism: Phyllomedusa bahiana (assembly GCA_025379985.1). Classification (NCBI taxonomy): domain Eukaryota; kingdom Metazoa; phylum Chordata; class Amphibia; order Anura; family Hylidae; genus Phyllomedusa; species Phyllomedusa bahiana. The sequence goes on along the minus strand of JAODAL010025542.1, from coordinate 14,585 downwards.
ACTTTAAAGCACAGAAGTCCAACTCCAGGGCCAGCAGTATCCTCAAGCTATAGAAAGCCTCAGGAACTCACAAAACCAAGGAGAAGGCGGGATATAAATATGATTTAGTGCTTGTGAGCAGAAGTTCCTGCCACGTGCGTCTGCTCTGTGTCACAGCCAGGCCATGCCACAGACAGGTGCCAACTTTTTTAAGTTAAGCAATCTACATGCACACTGGCCATCCACATGACCTAAAAGAAAATTATCATTAATCAGACCATTGCTTCATGGTCCATTTCTCATGCTTGTGTGTATATTGCTAGTGCTTTGGGCAGTGGAAAGTGGTTAGCATAGGCACTTTGACCCGTCTGCGGCTATGCAACTCCAGACACCCGATAGCTGGAAATGCATTATTTGGTTTGATACCTTTCATCATTAGCTAGCGATAACTTTTTCAGAATTTTGTGCTATAGTTGATCTTCTTTAGCTGGATCGGACCAGGTGGACTAGTCTTTGTCAACAGTCCGCTGGACTGTTTTTGTTTTGACTAGTCTTTGTGTCCCATGCATATCAATAGCCCTTTGTCACATACAACAATTTTGGAAGAAACTAATTGCCTCATACTAGCAACAACCCTGAAAACTGGTAGATATCCTCTACCCATCAAGATTTGGCCTTTCTCAAAGTCCCTTAGATCCTTACATTTGCCCACATTATTGTTTTAAATATGTCCAGCTCAAAAAAAAGACTGTAAATTCGCTACCTAAACTATCTCATCCCTGAAAAGTGCTATTGTCACAAGATAATGAATTTTATTAATTCACTTGGATTGAATGTTATGGCTGAACAATGTTATTTCACATGAGAAATATTTATTTGTGGATGCCCATTTCCCACACTTGTTCCACATACGTACTAAATTATAAAACCCATGGTTTTTGGAATAGCTTTTCACATTGATGGCTAGATTTAAGTGCTAAATGTGATTGATTGATCATTGTCATTCATGTCTCATTTTTAACAGGTTCTTCTCCTTCCATCTGGAACTTTGACATTCTGGCAAACATAAGCTACTGATCTAATGTAAAAAGATCTTTACTTTCTGGCCAAGAAAATATAGGATTTTTTATAAAGTGAACACAATATTTCCCACAATACATAGAGAAAACCACCTATATCATCTGGAATATCGATGTGGGCAACATGGTTGCTCAGTGGCTAAAACTGTTGCCTTGCAACACTGGGGTCATGGGTATGAATCTCAATAAATGCAACATCTGCATGAACTTAATATGTTTTCCCCATGTTTGCATGCATGTCCTTGAGGTATTTTATTTTCCTCCCATACTCCAAAAACATAATGAAAGGTGAATTGGTTTCTTGTAATGTAATGTGTGTGTTTGATACAGGGCATTTAGACTGTGACAGATAGGTGCTGATGTGAGTGTGACAATCTGTGTCCTGTGGTATATATTGGCATTTTATAAATAACAACAAAATTATTTTTCCCGAAGACTGTTGTTACTAATACTTAAAATACAGAATGTATACAGTAAAAATACAGAACAACTAGATTTTAAATGTGAACTTGGCCTCATTTATGAAAATTGTCTAGGTCTAAGGCTTTCTTTGTTGCCCATAGCAACCAGTCAGAGCTCTTCTTTTAATTCATTTTTTAGAGCACTATATGAAATGAAAGAGAAGCTCTGATTGGTTGATATGGGCAACAAAGAAAGTCTTAGACCTAGACAGTTTTCATACATTTCTGCCTATGATCATAAATTCCAGAACTATATGTGTGAAACCGCTCTTCAAAGTTGAGAAAAAAATTAGCAAAACGTTGTAATAAACAGAGAGGCATGTAACTGCTAGGTAATTGTATGTCTACCCTGTATAGACTTATGAATAACTAGCTGTGCTCCAGAATTAAAGTGATTTTATTAGTCCAAATGTGATCCTGAGATCTTTAAACTATTTTTAAATTAGATGCATGCAGTTCAACTGTCAGTTTGGATAACAACCAGATAAAACACATTTCTTACTCTGATGCTCTTAAGTGGAGTTTCTTAAAATCTTGTTGTGCATTTAACATTCATATTGTATATTCTATAAAAAAGGTGTCTGTTTAAAGAATACCACAGAAGCCTATGGCTGTCAGATGTCAAAGCATGGCACCCCTTTTAGGAATCTGTTAAATGAATACCTCAAAATGCTCCAGTGACTCTCCTCTCCCTTTGAGCTGGGTGGAACCTGTGACAGCAACCTAACACGCATAAAGGACGACATGTGTGAATAGGGCTGTGCAGGATATTTGGCGTCTTTTCAGGCCGATATCAGGTGTAGCCCTATTCATACATTTTCAAATCTCCCGCACGCCACTCCCGGGCTCATTACATAGCACCTGCAGCGCTTTGTAATGCGCCTCATCTCGGGGGGGGGCATGCAGGAGGAGGGGCGCACTAGAACTGTAGTGAAACTACATATTTGTAGCTAAGCTACGGCATTTCTGGGCACATTACAGCTGGAACAGGTATACCTGATCCAGAACTGTCACCCGAGCGCTAGAATGTACCTGATTTATGACCCACTGTATAGCGGGTTCATAAATCAGACGTATTCTATGCCTGTTTAATGTGCATGAAATTTGGCATGTTAACGCCAAATTTCATGCATGTCGCCCAAAATGTTTGTTCAATGCCTGTGACCTGTATCACTGTTCTAGAAAAGGAAAGCAGCACTGGTTAGGAAGCTCTGGCTACATGAGTGTTGAATATATACAGTTACCATATTTATACAGTCAGCTCTTTACAGTCAATGTTTTCCTCTAAAGTGCTGATGCTGTTCACAGCCACCTGACACATATGTCTGATACCTTTCCAAAATACCAGCAGAATATATCTCACTGTATACAAATCTGATGGAATGCACTTAGATAAAGAGAAAGCTGTGCATACCTCTATGTTTGCTGCAACTGTGGCACAAATGAAGATAAAAGAATGAACTCCCTTGCAAGACATTGAAAGAATTTTATATGTGTGTAGTTTCACATTACTTTTAATAAAGACCAATTGGATTTAGCAATAAAAAAAGGTTTTTTAAAAATAATAAAGAAAAATATTACAAATTTAAAACTCCTGCATGGTGAACACTGTAAAAAAGTAAACTATGCAATGCCAGAATTGTGATTCTTTTGGTGATCCCACTTCTTGGGGAAAAAATTGTCAAAAGTTGCATATATTTCAGCCTGCAAAAATGAGCCATAACAGAGGTCCTATGGTGGAAAAAAAAGTTATTGGTCTCAGAAAACAGTAGAATAAAGATAATATATCACTTGTACCACAAAATGAACTTTGTAAAAACAAACCCTCCACAAAGTTTCAGTTTTATTCCCCACACAAGGAATTTTTTTTTGTTTCCTAATACATTATATGGTATGGTAAAGGGTTTCATTAAAAAGAACATTTTGCCCCACAAAAATCAAGCCTGCTTGCTGCTATGTTGATGAAAAAATAAAAAAATAGCAGCTTTTGGAAGGCGAGGAGTAAAAACACAAAATAAAAAAAGAAATTTGTCTGGTCCATACGGGGATAATAAAGAATATAGTCTCAGATATATACTGTAAATTTATATGAAGGGGTCATATGGATATTTTTTTTGTTTAACTGTATTTTATTAAAGTTTTACCAAAATATGGAAGCAAATACATATAACATGATTATATCAGGTCATATAACACAATATCACATAGCCATAAACACAACATCTTAAAATGACTAGCTACAGCAGCACCTAATTCAAAATACTTTGGGTAGACACAGGACAAGACACATAGGGGGTTAACATATAACAGAAGGACCGGACCTACATTGTGCCGTGACACAACAAAATATCTAGCATCAGAAGTCCTGAAGAGTACTATAGTAGTGCCAGGCCTTCCAGATCGCGTCAAAGGACTTCAACTCATCTTTACATAGGGCTGGGAGATATTCCATATTTCTAATTTCTTGAATACGAGAACATATAGCTTCCTTAGATGGAAGAGAGGTCTGTTTCCAGTGTTTGGCTATCAAGCACTTGGCAGTCGTAACAATGTACCAAAACAACTTGCCAGGAGCGTGACCGAGAGAGGGGAATGGAACATTTAGGATGTAAGTCTGAGGCGTGAGGGGGATCCAGGTTTGGATCATTTCAAAAGCCAGCGATTGAACCTTTTTCCAAAATGGGGTTATCAATGCACAGGTCAAAAATATATGAGGAACATCCGCCCCCGACTCCCCACACCTCCAACAGACATCCGGCACAGACAGGTTCAACCTATACAACAACGCAGGCATATGGTACCAGTACATTAACAATTTGATTTGATTTTCCTTATTCTGAATTGAAATGGAAGATCGAGTTGCTTGTCGCCATATACATTGCCATTCCTCCTGTGACAGCTGTGATCCTAGAAAATCCTCCCATTTGGACATATATGTGTGTTGTATTGGGGAACCCTGGACCGGTGAGATTAGAATCTGATAGATTGTCAATATCAGTCCCCTGGTGGAAACCCCCAACCGGCACAACTGTTCAAAAGCAGATGGTCTGGAAACCTTATCTGTGCCCAGCACCAATCTCATATAGTGTTTAATTTGCAAGTAAGAGAAAAAACAAGAGGATGGTAAACCAAAACTAGAATGTAGTTCTGAGATGGGTTTTAGCCCCAGGGTACGTGTATTCACTACATCAGCAAACCAGAACAGTTGTGCCTCAAACCATGGCTTCCTTCAGTGGTCCATTTTGCCTTTCTGAAGCAAAGGATGAGATAAAAAAGATGTCATAGGAGACGCCTCCGAACACAACAAGAATCTCCTATAGCACCTCTGCAACACAGACCTTGTCAGGGACATAGAATATAACAACGGGGAGTCTAGCTTAACATTCGTGGTTGCCCACAGCAGGGAATTGGGATGGACAGGAGCCATCCACAATTTTTCCAGTTTCACCCACCTAGAGTAAGCATAGAACGCAGACCAGGATGGGATGACTCAACTGTGCTGCCCAGTAATATTTAGTGATGTCTGGGACCGACAACCCACCATGCCTCCTTCCCGTTAGCAATATACTTCTAGCTATCCTATGTCTCCCACGGGCCCATATGAAATGAATAAAATCTGCTTGCAGTGATCTAAGGGTTACCAAAGGGACCGGAATCGGGAGGGTCTCAAATAAGTACATCAGTTTTGGCAAAATCAACATTTTAATGGCAGCAATGCGGCCAAAGAGGGACAGTGATAATTTACTCCAGCGATCCAATAGTTGTTTAATCTCAGTTATGAGCCTCGGAAAATTGTGTCTATAAAGCGAGGAATACCAAGGAGTTAGATAAATCCCCAAGTATTTCAAGGTATCTATCTCCCAGTGGTAATTATAATACACCTTGTGTTGATTAAGTACTGTCTCCGAGAGGCCTATAGGCAATGCCTCCATTTTAGAGGAGTTTATCTTATAACCCGAAAGGGCACTAAACCGGTCCAAAAGGGAGTGCAGATTGGGTAGTGAAATCATTGGATCCGTAAGGGTTAATAAAGACGTCATCTGCGTATAGGGAGATTTTAAACTCTCTCCCTTTCACCAAGACCCCCCTGATGTCCGGAGATAACCTAACTGCCGCCGCCAGGGGTTCGATACATAGAGCAAATAAAATTAGGGAAAGGAGGCAGCCCTGTCTGGTACGATTACTAATTGATATTCTTGGGGACATAGCATGGGGTAGCCTTATAGTGGCGGACGGACTGGAGTAAAGCCCCCGTAGTGCCATGACAAAAGGGCCATTGATCCCAAAGGCCTGAAGAGTGTGAAACATAAACGACTAACTAAAACGGTCGAATGTCTTTTCTGTGTCTAGGCTTTATAGAAGCAGAGAATCGTCTCTTCGGTTTACGATGTCAATGAGATCAATGGCCCTTCTAGTGTTACCTTCCCCCTGATGGAAGGGGATGAACCCCACTTGATCCTTGTTAATTAGGTGTGGCAAGTGGAGAGAGAGTCTATTCGCTAAGATTTTAGTGAAAATCTTTATATCTGCGTTCAATAACGCTATGGGACTGTAACTGCCATATTCCAAAGGATCTTCCCCCGGCTTAGGTATTAATGTAATGTATGAATGTAACATAGTGCCCGGAATGGGGGACCCTTGAGGAAGGAATTATAAAACACCAACAGATCTGGTATCAACTGGGGCTGTAATAAGTAAGCCCATCAGGACCTGGCGCCCTTCCAGAGGGGAGATTTTTGATGACCTCTACAATTTCTTCCTCATCAATGGGAGCATTTAAAGAATTTAGGGCTTCAGAAGAGAGATTTGGCAGCTTACACGATTTCAAAAATTCCGATAGTAGCTGGTCGTGCTCCTCCTCCCTATGGGTAAGGTGTCCGAGATGTTATAAAGCTTAGCAAAGAAGGAGTGAAAAATATCTGCAATGGTTTTCGGATCATAAATCGGCACTCCCATATCATTTTTCAGTGCATGTGGAGTAAGACGCTCCGCTTCATCCCGCCACATCTTAGCCAGGAGAGTATGCTCTTTATTAGCTTTTTCGTAATATTTATGTTTAGTGAATGCTAGTAACTTTTCAGCACTGTGCATGGCCAAACTCTTCAACTTAGCCCTAGACAATTTTTTCTTCCAACTAGATTTGTCATTTCGATGAAATCTGTTTCCTTTAAAAAGTCAGGGGACTAAAAATTCCACTTCTGCTTCTTCCTTTTTAGCTGAGTCCCAGGCTATATATTTTGCCTCAAAAGGCATTAAATGAGCCTCCCATAAGACAGCTGGCGATGCTACCGAACACGCATAACCTAAAAATTTACTTGTAAGATTTTTCCCCCAGTTTGCTAGTCTGGGTGTTGAGGAGAGGCTCATTTATTCTCCAATGACAGATTCTAGCAGAAGAGCCCAGATATCTAAAATTCAGGCTGACTGGAGCATGGTCAGACCAGTTTATAGCTCCAATTTCCTCAGACTCCATCATCCTAAGAGCCAAAATGTTTCCAAAAATATAGTCGATTCTGGATTGAGATTGGTAGGGGGGTGGAAAAAAAAGAAAAGTCTTTTCCTTTTGGGTGGGAAATCCTCCATAAATCAAAAAATCAAATTTTTACGGACAAAGGGCGACATGTAGACGGGCTTTACCCTTTTTTTTTGGCATTATGCGCCGCCGGCCCGAACCCGCTGTCGGAAAAAGGGAGTGGTGTTAGGCGCATCGTTCGCCATTTTTCACTGCCCCCCGATGAAGGGGCAGGCTGGGGCGTTGGCACGGGGTGGCTTTTCCGGGGGCGGGACGCAGCGCGCTCGAAAAACCCGAGGCTGTACTTTTGGCAGTCGGCAATGCGGGTGCAGTGCAGCCTCGGCAGCCCCGCAGGCGACCTGGTTTCTAAATGCCCGGGCAGAGGAAAATTAAAGCAGAATGGGAACATCGAGGAAACATGAAATCGCTACAAAAAAATCTGGGCTTCCGCTCCGTGCAGGGGGGTTTAAATTTGAAAATACGCCTTTTAAAGGCGGAAAACAGGTCAAAAAAGGGGCTGAACGAAAAAAATAAACATAATTTTAAAAAAAAATACTTCCTAAATCTAAATGGCGCAATATCAAAATTATGATATTGAAAATTGCCGGGAAAAACGGGAATTTCAAATTCTGAAAACCATTTCTTGTCGGATAAACCGGCCAATCAGAATAGGAGCGCAGTGAACAAAAAACCCTATGGGGAAGGTTGCCCCCTAAAAATCAAAGGCGGACGTTCAAAATACAGTAAAAAGGAAAAAGATGATTGGTTAAGCTCCGGGATTGGTAGTCACCCCAATCAGAATAGGGCGACGAGCCCCTTTTAAAATCTATGGAGAACTATTGACCAATCAGAATAGGAGCGACAAGCCCCATTTAGTCTATGGGAAGTTTAGACAATCAAACCCACGGGGATAATTCAAAATTTCAAAAAAAGACAAAAAAAAGGCTGATTGGCTGAGCTAGGGGGGCTTGGCTATCCCACCCAAATCAGAGTCGAGCTACTTCTGAACATTATAGTCTAGGGGAATTTTGGGCGCTCTAAACCTGGGCGCTCATGCCGTGCGGCATGAAGTTTTAAAAAAAAAAAATTTTTATTAAATGTAAAACATTATCAGATAAAGAGCCGAACCCTTCTTTACAAATAAAGCTTTTTAAAAAACACAACGCTTTTCGCCAACCGGCGCTACATGGGGAATTGAATAGGGAAAATTCCCGGGAAATACAGAAATTAAAATTGTTTAAGCATTCTCTTGTGGCAAAAAAACCGCCAATCAATAGGAGCGAAAATGTCCCTATAACCTGTAAGGAGAATTGCCCCAATCAAAAATGGAGCGAAATGTCCCATTATTCCTAGAAGAAAAATTGACCAATCTTTTTTAAAGGCGGGACAGTTAAAAATACAGAAAAAAGCAAAAAACGAGTGTTTGGTTGAAGGGCGGGGCTCGTTCAGTTTAGCCAATCGAGCTGAGCTACTTTCTCATAGAGTTCTAGGGGGAAAAAGAATTGAGCGCGTTTGTGATTGGCTAAGTTAAAAAGGCCCGTTATTTGGACAATGGGAGAGCGAGCGCCCTCCTATGGGTTTTCAAATGCAATCTGAAATAAAATGTACGGCCCAAAAACAAATTATAACACTACAAAGTTGTACCGATGGTATAAAAAACGAATGTAATATGGGGGTAACGAAAAAAATTTTAAATCATTAAAATCATGTTTTTTTTCTTTATTTTCGTTGCACCCGTACTAGACCCTTGGGCTAACGAAAAAAAAAAGAAATAAACTGATTTTTTTGTTTAAAAATTTTTTTTTCGTTACCCCCATTTATTTTTCGTTTTTATACACATCGGGACAACTTCTTATGTTATAATGTACAGTTTTGATTTCTGAATTCATTAGAAACCCATAGGAGCGTGCTTTGCTCTCCCATTGGTCCAAAAACGGGACCTCTCTTAAATTGCCATCACAGAGGCCGCTCAAATTTCTTTTCCCCAAAATCATAAAAAAGTAGCTCGCCCCTCTGATTGCCTAAGCTGGACAGCCCCCCCCGCTTCAACCAATCAGCTCTTTTTGCATTTTTACGTAATTTTAACTGTCCCCCCCTTTTAAAATTTATTGGTCAATTTTTCTCCATAGGGTATAAGGGACATTGTGCTCCTATTCTGTTTGGCTGGTTTTTGCCGACCAATGAAAAAGCTTAAAAAATTTGAATTACTGTATTTCCCGCAATTCTCTCATTGCAATTCCCCTATGTAGCGCCGGTCCGGGGACAAAAAGCGTTGTTCGGGTTTTAACTGCTTTATTTGTAAAGAAGGGTTCGGCCTTTATCTGATAATTTTTACATTTAATAAAATAATTTTTTTGATTAATATTCATGCCGCACGGCGCTGAGGCCCAATTTTAAGCGCCCATCTCTCCATGGCTATAATGGGAAAGTAGCCGCGCTTGATTGGCTGGGGGTAGCCAAACCACCGCTAGTCACAAACAGCTTTTTTCTGTTTTTTATGTTTTTTTGAACTGTCCCGCCTTTTATTTTGATTGGTCCAAAAATTCCCATAGGATTAATGGGACTTTGTCGCTCCCCTTCTGATTGTTAATACTCTTATATTAAAATGGGCCACTGCCCCCTATTTTTGATTGGTCCAAACTTCTCCATAGGGTATAAAAAGGGGCTTTGCCTCCTATTTGATTGGCTGGTTCTGCCCACCAATGAAAATAGCTTTAAAAAAATTTGATTACTGTATTTCCCCCCAATTCTTCTATGCAATTCCCTATGTAGCGCCGGGCTCGGGGACAAAAACGTTGTTAGGTTTTTAATGCTTTTTTTTGTAAAGAAGGGTTCAGCTCTTTTTAAAACTGATAATGTTTTACATTTTAAAAAAAATATTTTTTTTAATTTTAATACTTAAAGCCCCCCGGCGCTGACAACCCAATTTCAGAGCCCCATCTCTCCATAGAATAATGGAGAAGTAGCTCGCGCTCTGATTTGGGTGGGATGCCAACCCCCCCTGCTCAGCCAATCAGCTCTTTTCTGTCTTTTTATGTATTTTGAAATTTTCCCCGTGGTTCTGATTTGGGCTAAAATTTTCCCCAAAAACAGAATGGGTCTTTTTCCCCCCTATTTGTTGGTAATAAATTTTCCATGGTTTTAAGGGTCCTGTCGTCCATTCGATTGGGGGAGCTAGACCCCCCCCCCGTCAGCCCCTCACCTTTTTTTTGCTTTTTAATAATTTTTTAACTGTCCCGCCGTGGGTTTTGATTGGGCAAAAATTCTCCATAGCTAAATGGGGCTCTGTGCTCCTTTCTGATTGGGTGAGCTAGCCAAGTCCCCGTAGCTTAACCCAAAATCTTTTTTAGCATTTTTTCTTATTTTGAACTATCCCGCCCTGGATTCTGATTGGTCTAAAATTCCCCCCAGGTTTTTAATGGTTCCTGTTGCTCCTATTTGATTGGCCGGTTTTTGCCGACCCAAACAGAAATAGTTTTTTAATTTGAATTTCTGTATTTCCCGGCAATTTCCAATACCCAAATTTTTGAATTAGGATATTGGAAAAAGATTTTTTTTATGTATTTTTTATTTTTTTGGTTTCACTCTTTTGAGAATGTTAACGCCCTTTTTAAAAAAGGCATTTTTGATTCATACTCCGCACCCCATTTAATGATTTCTCGCTGTTCCACCTTCTCGATCGGGGAAATGTTTTTTTTTGGGGCAGTCCCGCCGGCCCCATGTCCCCAACTGTGCCCCCCACAAACTGCGGGTGCAGGGAAATTTGCCCCCTGTACGACGCACCCCCTCGGACGCCGAATCATAGGCGCGCGCCCACTGCGCTCATCCCCACTGGCCTAACCCCCGCGAGGCCGGGGGCTTTTCTGGATGTAGAGCGCGCCCCGGCCCCCCATAAAACGACGCAGATTCCACGGAAAACTGGGGAAAGGGCACCCCACCCCCGGGGAATTCAAACCCCTAATTGCCTAAACCCTCTGGAAATATTTTGCTGAGAAGAGGTTTTTGCTAAAGGTCCCAGTGAAAGTTTATCATATGTGTCTGAAAAGAAAAAAGTTGAAGTCCCCACCCACAATGACTGTGAAGGGAAAGGGGCGGACAAACCCAGTCAATAATCTTTTCCCAAAAAAGAAATGCCCGCGTTAGGAGCGTAAACGTTACATAGCAAGATAGGGGAGCCCCCTATTGTCTCCTCAAGAATCAGAAACCGCCCACCCGGGTCTGCTGTGGAGTTCGTAATGGAAATGGAGCAAGTATTTGAGAGTAAAATAGCCACCCCTGGCTTTTTTGTATTATCTTGGGATGCCACATAAGTTTTTGGGTATAATTGTTTAAGAAAATTAAAATTCCCCTCTCTGTTAAAGTGGGTTTCCTGAATAAATACCAGATCAGGTCTGTTAGAGTTCAGGTCAACATGTAAAAGTTTTCTTTTCAGGTTAGAGTTTAGTCCCTTAACATTGAGAGAGTACAACTTAATCATTGGAGTCCCACTCAGTTACCTGCGAATGTGTACCACTGTAAATCCCCAGGTGTCTCTAGGGAAGACAAGGAAACAAAAAGGGAGAAAAAGGGTTCCACGAGACAGACACAGACAACGCACAACAAATGCAATCTCCAATTAACACCAAGGCTTGTCATGTCTTGGAGAGGAGTATAACACAAAAGAAATTTAAATGGAAAATACTAAACCATTCAGTCTATGGACAAGAAGGATTACTATAAAACTTAGGTGATCACCTCAGGGGTGTAACTCAGAACCGACCAAGTGGAAGGCAACAGGCCCCAACAGGTCCAGGAGAATCTGCTGCATAAAGAGTGCAGATTAGGCAGGTAGAGATGTTATGGGGCCCTGTATCACAAAAAGTAGCTAAATCAGCAGCAAGACTCCCATAAGATCTCTTAGCACGTATGAAGGGGAAATCCTCATAAAGATCACAGGATAGCATAAAAAACCATACATTAGTAGATAACATTTGAAAAAATGACAACGCTACTAAAGACAAAGCAGGCAATTCTTTGCCTGTAATCAGCAGTTAGCCAAAGGACCGGACGTCCAATTTTTTTAACTAAACATATGACAACAGTTCGATAGATGAAGCAGCTCACAGCACTCCATACCATGGTAAACCAGGGCCATAATAATAGAAATAATAGAGATCTAAGTCCCTCCAGACTAAGAGGAAGAAAGTGCTTGCATGAAGAAAGCTACAGAAGGCGAAACCTCTCATCACCGTAAAAGATTCAGGTGTCAGGTGAAGAAGGGCAACGACCACCAGATCCCCCAGGTTGTTGTGGGGGTGACTTTCTCCGTTTAGGTTGCACCTTATGCCATTCGGGCAGAGGTGCTGGGTAGGGAGCTTCCAGTTCCCAGTCCGTGAGTTAAGGCGATAGAATCTCCAGCGTAGAGCAGAAACGTAAAAACCCCAAAGGGTTGGTAGAGCTGAAAAATCCCCCATTCCGGGGGGGGCATTTAAACTAAAACATCATTGGTAAGGTATACAGTGTTCCTTTAGCACATCCAGTAGGGGCCTAAAAATGACACGCTTTTCCCGGGGTTTTTCCAAAGATAGATCAAAAGAAGATTTGGACGTCCGCACCCCGATATTGGAATGATCTCCGGAGCCAAGCCTTTGTCAAAATCCGCTCCTTTATTTGGAAATCGTGTATGCAACAGATGATGTCTCGTGGACATACACTGGTTCCCTTAGGTCTAAGGGCTCAGACTCTTTTCCCATTTTGAGGTACTTGGCCCCGGGGTTTAGTTTTGAGGATTATTATTGACAAATTTTGAAATGGGGCATTTTTTTTAAGGGTGATGGGATTTTTTAGATCATGCGAAATTTTAGTTAAAATCTGGGGAAAAACTTTCCTTTTAAAGACCCGCGGCCTTTTCCCCTTCCTGTAATTTTGGGGGGCCCACCCAAATCGATTACAGAATAGGCAGGGTGAGATGTGGGGGCGACGTCATGTACGGGGATGGGGAAGGTTTGCAAATTGGCGGGAAAAATACTTTGACATAGAACAGCGTTTCCTGTTTCGGGCCTCGGGGGGGGGGGTTTTTCCCAGCGTCCAGACAGAAGAACTGCTCTTTGCTTGTGCCCAAACAGCTCGGGCGAAATTATTATATTTTTCACAGAAAAAACCTCTACTATTACGTGCCCTTTACAATTTATTTAATTAGGGGTTTTGGAAATTTTATATAGTTAGGAAAGAAAATTTTAAAAGGGAAAGCAGCTACCGTTTAAAAAATGACGGGGGGAAGGGGGGGTGGGCCCCCCCCGGCCAAAACACAGACAACTCTATAAAAATACGGGAAAATTAAATTTTCCCCAAAGGGACTTGGGTGTAAACATTGCAATAGTTTTAATTATTGACAGTTTCTATTAAAAAATTTTTTTTCCTGATATTGGGCACCCCTAAAATTTATAGGATACACACTTTTCTAGTAACTGCGGGTTTTCTTTGTTGGGTGAAAAACTCCATTTTTAAATTATCAGTAAAACTTTTCCCAAATAGGTGTTCTTTTTTCTTTTTTCCCTTTCCACCTTTTTTTGATATACCACCTTGTATTTTTAAATTAGAATCCAGAAAGTCAGCACGGGTTGATAGATCCCAAAAAATTTACCTTTTTAATATCCTAAAAAAATTTTCCCAGAAAACGTTTTTTTTTTGATTTTGGCGCACTACAGCTTTTTTCCCATTGAGGAAACCTTGCATTTAAAATGGGGAATACTGCAATTTTTTAGTCACCACGGGTTGAATTGATTTTTTCCAAAAAAAATACCTTTTATTATCTAAAATACATTTCGATACTTTTTTTTTTCATTTTGGGCGCAGGCCAGCTTTTTTGATAGATCTACTTTGCAGTTAAATTTGAATACAGAAATTTTTTGTAGTCACCCGGGGTTAAATTTGAAAAGGTGCCAAAAATCCCTTTTTATTACCCCGAATACTTTACAGATACGTGTTTTTTGGGCATTTTTTGCCCAGCCCCAAATTTTTTGTAAATAGAGCCACCTTGCATTTAAAATTTTGGAAATCCACCCAATTTGTGTATTTTCCACAGGTGAATTGAAAGGTCCCAAAAAATACCTTTTTTTCCCCGAATACTTTAAACAGAACGTGTTTTTTGACTTTGGTGAAACTAAAAGCTTTGTTCATTGGGGGCACCTTGCATTTAAAGGGTTAAATACTCCCAATTTTTTTAAAGTCCCCAAACGGGGAATTGGTTTAGGGGGGCCAAAAATACCTTTTTTTATCCAATACTTTAAACATATACGTTTTTTTTGCACTTTTGCCCAGTCCAAAATTTTTGATGAGCCACCTTGCAGTTAAATTTAAAACCCAGGAATTTTTGTAGTTACCACGGGTAAAATTAAATAGGTCCCCAAAAAATATTTTTTTAAATTAACCCGAATACTTTTACAGATACGTTTTTTTCCCATTTTGGTGCCCCAACAGCTTTTTTCATTGAGGCCCCTTGCCCCTTAAATGTGAATATTTGAAATTTTTTTAGTCCCCAAAAGGGTGAATTGATAGGTGCCAAAAAATACCTTT